>RXON01001864.1:0-62605 GCA_009667805.1 Leptobrachium leishanense | reverse complement strand
AATTGTCTCCTTATTGGTTCATCAAATAAATCTAACCAACTAGCTATTTAGCCAACCCTATCACTATTCAATTCCAGTTCAATAAATAGACCAAGGAATGGTCGATTTGTGAGTGGTAGCCCTTATAATTGTTAGTGAACCAATCATATGGTCACTTCAGACAATATATTTCAATACGCAGAGATTTTTTGGTAGGAAACTGTATGTTACTATTTTGTGACCTGAATCCTTTATCTGATTATCACACAATACTCCTTCCCTTGTATCTATATATCTTACCAACAGGATGGGCATGTAATTTATTTTCTGCCATTTTTAAAGCTTTCCATCTGCTGGTAAATATATACGGAAGTTCAAATCAGGTATCCTCCTTCTGGACCATCAATAGAATAATATAAGGATAGCCATTTATTCAATGGCTGATCTCCTCCTCCTGTTCTGTTTGTCAAATGTTGTTCAATGTATTGTATTGTAACCCTGTCTATACTGTGCTTATTGTACAGCGCTGCGGAATATGCTGGCTCTTTATAAATAAAGAATAATAATAATAATAAAAATATGATAGAAACATTTAAATACGTAAAGGGAATCCACAAGGTAGAGAAAGGGAGTATATTTAAAAGGAAACAAAGTAGCAAAACAAGAGGACATAGTCTTAGATTAGAGGGGCAAAGGTTTAAAAGTAACATCAGGAAGCATTATTTTACTGAGAGGGTGGTGGATACATGGAACAGCCTTCCGGTTGAAGTGGTAGAGGCCAAAACAGTAATTGATTTTAAGCAGGCATGGGATAGGCATAAGGCTATCCTAAACAAAAGATAAATCCAGGTAAAGTATCCATGTAATTGGGCAGACTAGATGGGCCGAAAGGTTCTTATCTGCCCACATTTTTCTATGTTTCTAAAGATTACCTCAATTCCCAAATATTTTGTAGAAATTACTGACCCCCAAAATACTGGATGGCAGTGACAAGACACAGATTACCTCAATTCCCAAATATTCTGGCGAAATTACTGACCCCCAAAGTACTTGGTGGCAGCCAGTGAGACCACACAGAGTACCTCAATTCCCAAATATTTTGTAGAAATTACTGACCCCCCAAAATAGTTGCTGGTGGCAGTGACAAGACAAAGATTACCTCAATTCCCAAATATTTTGTAGAAATTACTGACCCCCAAAATACTGCGTGGCACTGGCAGTGACAAGACACAGATCACCTCAATTCACAAATATTTTGTAGAAATTACTGACCCCCAAAATACTGCGTGGCACTGGCAGTGACAAGACACAGATCACCTCAATTCCCAAATATTTTGGAGAAATTACTGACCCCCAAAATACTGGGTGGCAGTGACAAGACACAGATTAGAACAATTCCCAGATATTTTTGTAGAAATGAGACCCCACCCAGAGACCCCCCAGTAGCTGGTGACAGACTGGCAGTGAGAACACACACTAACACAACAACAATCTCCTCTCAAACACGTGCTGAAGCGCTGTGTGAAGCCTTATATAGTGTGCTGCGGACCTTAGCTCTGTGAGCCCATGATTGGGCAAAATTTGCCCAATCGGGACTCTAAGCCGTGATTGGCATAGTCTTGAACCTGTCTTGCACCTGACCTGTGGTCAGGTGCAAGGCTGTAGCCAATTACAAGCTTCAGGCCAGTGGAAAAGTGCATTGTGGTCCATTGAGGGCGAACACGCGGCGAACATGAGGAAATGTTCGTAGTTCGCGAACATGCGTAAAGACGTTGTTCGATGCGAACGCCGAACCAATTGAACCGAACAGCTCATCCCTAGTTTTAATGTACATTAGTGTATTTAACATTAGGCAAAGTGCGGTATTAGGGTTCACTGTACATTAGTGTATTTTACAGTGGGAGAAATACGAGTATATGGTTAATATAGAGTTTAGGATTAGAGAATATTGAATATTGCTAATTAAATCTTTTAGCCAAATTTGTTTGTAACAATATATGTTTTTTAACATAAAAATGTGTATATTTTATATAAAATATTTTTAATATAAAAATGACAAACTAAATGTAAATTGAGTGTTTTAATATAAAAATGATTATGTTTGTAAAATTAGTTATTTTGGCAAAAAGATTATTCGTAATGTAAGTTTTTTCTATAGAAAGAACTATTTTTAATGCAAAATGAGTTTGCGAATCAGTTAGCAAAATCCTGATTCCTGAGCTCCTACACTTACAATGGACGCGTTCTCGCTATGCCACTAGGCGGGCTTAAAATTTAGTGCTTTCGTGATGAAGCCCGTAGCTTCCGAGAACTCGCGACTCAGTACATCCCAACTAGAGGTGTAATTAGAAAACATCAGGGCCCTGGTGCAGGAATCAATCAAAGCCCCCCAAAGCCCCACCCCTGGCAAATATATATCTCACCACGCCACCCACATGCACTAGACCCCTCCAGGTCCACACTGTCGACTCCAGATAATCAGTGACCATTTTTTTTCCAAGTCCAGAACAACCACTTCAGTCCATCCAATTTTTAATGTAATGTGCACCATATATATCTCAGGTTTCCACAGCAGTAAAACTCTGATAATGTGTGCTGTGTATGAGCAAATCATAGGTGGGGCCTGACCCTTACCAAGCCACCCAGGTGAGGCCACGGCTGGCTGTGTGTGGGCCCCCCTGAACTCAAGGGCCCAGTTGCAGTGGCACTCTCTGCAACCCTGGTTGTTGCGCCCCTGATCCCAACCTAAGAGCCATTGCTTTGATAACAGCATGATGACAGCATCTGTAGAGTGAAATTCTAACTTTAGTCTAGCTACATCTGAGTGGCAACTGTTTGAACATAGCAAGGTTTGACTTTCCAAACACTGACTTTGTTGCTTTTATAAATTGTCTTCAATAACTATCTTGTCTCAACGATGACTGAAATTAAATTTTGGATTATTTCCTTGGGGTAATTTTCCTGTCACATATGTAAAGCAAGGTAAATGATAAGTACTGATGATGTCATCATGGAGTTTTATATTCTGTAAAATAACAATAAGGAAATATTTCACGGTGTAATCTGTGCAGGAAATGCAAATTACTAATGTAATTCAAAGGTGATGGCTCAATGAAAGAAATTATGATATATTGAAGGGCAGATATTGAGACTTGCAAACATCAGCAAATCTTATAGAATATGTTACTTTTAACTTTTGTTCTCAATTAAAGCCCCACAGGACTAAAGAAACATTAATTTTACTTACCTGGTTAAAAGAATTCATGTGAGCCCCCCTTTTATTCACTAACACCTGTCGCAATCAGACAAAGGGTCAATGTACATTTTAAATTTAAAGTGATCCTTTAGGGCTAAATTGGAACATTAAGCTTTAATCTTCTCCTGACCTCCTTCCATATTATCCCATTAAATCAGTGCTTCCCAACACTGTCCTCAGGTACCACTAACATGCCAGATGTTAAGGATTACCATGGTGAAATACAGGCTGAATCCTGCAATCACTGAACAGCAAATTGTATCATCTGTGCTGTGCTACAGATATCCTGCAAACCTGACCTGTTAGGACTAGGGCTGTGAACCACTGCTTTCAATTCTTTCATCTAGAATCAAGCAATGGGCTCCCTCTGCACTGCTTCAGACGTGGCCTGTGGCTTTCTTGCTACAAGCCGCAACATGTCAAGTGACCATGATGACAAAATACAATATGAAATGACACAAAATGCTTAACTTAAATAAATGGATCTGATCTGCCTGGAGGTATTCCACGTCTCCATACAAATTCAAGATATGATCACAAAAATTGGAGCCCCTATGATCCTACGACAAAAAGAAACACGCAACAATAGTGTAACTCTGAGTGATAAATCACCACATAGTTAAGACTCACAATATAGGAAGAGTGATCAGGATGTGCTCCATCATTTCGGTTCCAGTATTAGCTCTTTAGAAGAAAACTCCTGAATTGCCAGATTGAACATATACTCAGAACAATGATGGCCAGTATAAAAGAAAAAATTATTGCCACGATACACAAAATAAAATGCATAAAAAAGCTCAATGCGTTTCGCCAGTATGACTTTTTCAAGGTAAACAGTTAAAAAGTGCAAGCAATATACATACATATATCCCTTCATCCCCAAGTTCCTTATAAAGTTCCATCTGTCCTCTTATTGGTTCTGATGATACTCCAGTGTTCACAGTATATGGTAATGTATCCATTCACTATCCGCGATCTCTTGACGATACGTCATATCTTGTTGACGCTTCTGTCGATACATCATATCCGGTCGACACTTGAATCTCGTCTCACAAGGTCATTTCTCCAGAAATCTACATCCCTCCTCTTTCTGTTCTGCTTATACAGTTTCATTTTCTATACATCATATGAATACCACGTTCCACATCCCACTAGAAACCCATAAGCTATCTCTCAGTCTCTTTCAGTTTATTTGTATACGCATATACGCTTCAGAGTCATGGGTTCGATCCCAGCGAGCAACCTCTCCAGTAAGTGTCCTTGGCAAGACACCTAACGGTACATACCTGCCACCCAGGACATACTTGAAAACAAGAGAAATCTCAATGTATCCTTCCTGGTAAAATCCTTTCTCAAAAAAAAAAAAAATCTAAAAAAAAAAACAATTGTTAAAAAAACAATTTATTTACCAAAAACATGTGAGATCTAATTCTTCATTCAAACCTCCTGGGCTCATGGTTTTCAGCTTATATATCCAGAAAGCCTCCTTTTGTAATATCTTATTCTCTCTATCTCCTCCTCTCCACAGATTCTGCTTCTGATCAATTCCCATAAACATAAATTCTGATGGTTTGAATGTTTCCTGAGATTTTCACTTGATATTGGCCAAATATTCCAATATCCTTTCCTTTATTATTATTATTATTATTATTTATTTATAAAGCGCCAGCATATTCCGCAGTGCTGTACAATAAGCACAGTACAGACAGGGTTACAATACATTGAACAACATTTGACAAACAGTACAGGAGGAGATGAGGGCCCTATTCCCGTAGGAACTCACAATCTAGGAGGGTTGGGGTTGGAAACAGGAGGAGAGGACTGTAAGGTGAGAGTGATTGATGGTTGCGTCAGTGAGTTGGGTGGTAGGCTTCCCTAAATAGGAATGTTTTAAGGGAGCGTTTGAAGGAAGAGAAGTTAGGGGAAAGTCTGAAAGCACGAGGGAGAGCGTTCCAGAGAGTGGGGGCTGCGCGTGAGAAATCCTGCAGTCTATCATGGGAAGAGGTGATGCGGGGAGAAGCTAGGCGCAGGTCACTGTTTGACCTTAGGGAGCGGGCTGGGGTGTATTTGGTGATTAGTGAGGACAGGTAGTGGGGCGCTGAGTTAGTGAGGGTTTTGTAGGTAAGGATAAGGATTTTGAACTTAATTCTGCAGTGGATGGGGAGCCAGTGAAGGGACTCGCAGAGGGGAGCGGCAGAGACAGAGCGGCAGGTGAGGTGAATTAGCCTGGCGGAGGCGTTCAGGATGGATTGTAGGGGGGAGAGGCGGGACAGAGGGAGCCAGATAAGAGATTATTGCAATAGTCGAGTCGGGAGATTACCAGGGCGTGTATGAGTTGTTTTGTGGTGACCGCGGTAAGAAATGGCCGAATTCTGGAAATATTACGCAGTTGGTATCGGCAGGAGGAGGAAAGAGACTTGGTATGGGGGATGAAGGAAAGAGCAGAGTCCAGTGTAACTCCAAGACAGCGAACTTGGTTTGATGGGGAGATGGTGATACCCTCCACCGTGATAGAGAAGTCAGGAGGTGGGGAGGCATTAGAGGGAGGAATAAGTAAGAGCTCAGTCTTTGACATGTTGATCTTTAGGTGGTGGGAGGCCATCCAGGAGGAGATGCCAGATAAACAGTCACTGACTTTTGAAAGGACAGGGGGAGAGAGATCAGGGGTAGAGAGGTAGATCTGAGTGTCATCAGCGTAGAGGTGGTAATTAAAGCCAAAGCTGTTGATGATTTTGCCCAGGGAGGAGGTGTAGATGGAAAAGAGCAGAGGACCAAGGACAGAGCCTTGAGGTACACCAACAGATAGAGGCAATGAAGAGGAGGAGTTACCAGCAAAGGACACACAGGAGGACCTGTTGGATAAATAGGAGTCAACCCAAGCAAGTGCAGTGTCACCGAGACCCAGAGAGTTGAGGGTCTGTAGAAGGAGGGGGTGGTCAACAGTGTCAAAAGCAGCCGAGAGGTCAAGCAGGATGAGAATAGAATAGTGGCCGTGTTTTTTAGCAGTTAGGAGGTCGTTGGTGACTTTGGTGAGGGCAGTTTCAGTTGAGTGTAGGGGACGGAAGCCAGATTGCAGGGGGTCAAGTAGGGAATTGGAGGACAGGAAGAGGGAGAGGCGGTTGAAGACTAGTTTTTCTAAGAGCTTTGATGTGAAGGGAAGCAGTCTCCTGGTAGTTTTTCCGACATACAGCGTTATTCAAAGAGCTCTGACTTGCTGGCGAAAGGTAACTGAACAGTGAAATTCAGCGTTTGGTTACCTTTCCTGGCCATTCGGCTATCCAGAGAGCAGGCAATTCGCCAAATGTTGAGGAACATTGAGTTTTCCATGAAATAAAGGTTAAGAATAAAAATGAAAAATTGCTGAAACTTATGCAGGCTTTGGTTGAAAGTAACAATAGGTGCTTTAAAATTGGGCCATTAGTGTTGGCAACAGTGCCGTCACACCGTAACCCCTCTGTGGTATTGTGGAAGAGTGCAGGGGTGGAGGTTTAGGTAATGCAGAAGAGATCCCCAATCTATCTCGTTACGTCAGCATCAGGGGGTTGATAGCTGCTGATCCAGGACTGATTCATTTTTATAAATGTCAGCCAGTCTACAGAGTCGGTGGACAGACGCACTCTTTTGTCTGTGACAAAACCTCCAGCGGCACTGAACGTCCTTTCAGAAGGCACGCTTGATGAAGGGCAACCTAGTAGCTGCATAACATATTGGCTAAATTCCGGACAGTGATCCAATCCCAACACCCAGTAAACCAGTGGATTATCTGCTGTAGAAGTATCCAGGTCTGCCCTTACCCCTAGGTAGTCCTGCACCATACGGTGAAGACGCTGGCAATGGGTGCCTACATTTGACATCCCTGGGCGTCGTGGACTAAAAAAACTTAAAAAGGCATCAGTCAAGCGGCCCCGGCCTTCAACGCTCTTTCTCTGATCATCTGCAGCCTCAGAAGCACCTGTGTCATCACTTGGTAACCTACCAGTGCCTGGAAAGGTGTTACTTAAGTGTTGCTTTAGAGCGTCCTCAAGTTGTTTCATCCTGTGCTCCCTCTGTGCGGGCAGGATGAGCTCTGCAACTTTACCCTTGTATAGTGAATCAAGAAGGCTTGCCAACCAGTAATGAACCCTCTCCTTGATAGCACGAAATCCTGGGGTCCTTTAGCAGGCTTTGCAGGATAAGGGAGCCCATGCAGCCTAGATTGGAGGTGGCATTAGCTTCAGAGTCTGCCTGATCAATGAGGATGACCCCATCGTGCTCTTCCTCCTCCCAGCCACGTACTAGTCCTTTGGTTTCTGGGCACACAAAACCCTCCCTTGAGGAATCCTCCCCTTCAATGCCCCCATTACTTAAATATTCATCCTCCTTCTCATCCTCCTCCTGTCTGATCTGAGGAGGACCCACAGGAATGCTGTCTGTGTAAAGACTGGGGCCTTGAGAGCTAGGGAAGGCCTCCTCTTCCTCCTGCTGCTCTGCCTCTAGTGCCACATCTATAATTCCCTGCAGAGTGCACTCCAGCAGGAACACTAAAGGAATTATGTCACTGATGCATGCACTGTCCCTGCTCACCATCCTCGTTGCCTCCTCAAATGGTGACAGTACAGTGCATGCATCCTTGATCATCAGCCACTGCAGGGGGGGAATAACAAGTTGACCTGAACCTGTCCTTCTGCAATAATCACACAGGTACTCATTGATGGCCCTCTATTGCTTGTGCAGACGCTGCAGCATTGCCAATGTCGAGTTCCACCTGGTGGGCATGTCACAGATCAGACGGTTTGTGGGAAGGTGGAAGTCTCTTTGAATTTCTGCCAGGCTAACGCTTGCTGAGAATGACCATCTGAAGTGGCTGCAGACTTTTGTGGCCTGGCTGAGAGGCTGTGCCAGCCCTGGGTACCTGGTTTGAAACGCTGTACCACCAGATTTAGGACATGTGCTAGGCATGGTACATGCATCAACTTACCCTGGCGTAGGGCGGAGAGAAGGTTGCTGCCATTATCTCAGACGACCATTCCGAGCTGAAGCTGGCGTGGTGTTAACCATCTCTGCACCTGCCCCTGCAGAGCTGATGGAATTTCTGGCCCGGTGTGGCTCCTGTCCCATAAACAAACCAGCTCAAGCACAGTATGGCATCTTTTTGCTTCAGCCATTGCGTAGCCCCTGCCATGTGTCGGTTTAACTGCCACTTCGCCAGAGACAGAGAAGGAGGAGGAGGAGGAAGAGGTGGTGGAGCAGACAGACCTCATACAAGCAGCTTTCTGGAGGCAAGGTGAATGAACAAACTCCAGCACAGAGCCCCATCCTGGATCCCTCCCAGCTGCAATCAGAGTTACCCAGTGTGCCGTGAAGGAAATGTAACGGCCCTGTCCATGCTTGCTGGACCACGTGTCTAAACTCATGTGTACCTTGCTGCTGACTGCCTTTCCCAATGACTCCATAACATTGTCTTCCACGTGCTGGTATAGTGCTGGAATGGCCTTCCGTGAAAAGAAATGGCGTTTTGGAACCTGCCACTGTGGTACAGTACATTCAGCAAATTCACGGAAGGGAGCAGAGTCCACCAGCTGGAAAGGCAGCAGCTGCAATGCGAGTAATTTTGCTAAGCTGGCATTTAGACGCTGTGCTTGGGGATGGTTGGGACTATATTTTTTCTTTCGCTGCAGCTGCGGCAACGTAATCTGACTGCGTAAATCTTCAGCTACTGGGATGATGTCACATTGTGAGGAAGGACCTGGTACATCCATTACTGTAGCATCATCCCTGTCGGTGGAGGTTGTAGGCAATGACATGGCAGGACATACAGTGGGGGTAGAGACAGATGAGGAGGAGGTGGACCTACGCAAAGTTTTGCGCCAATGGGATGTGTGGCACTTGTTCATATGTCGCCTCAAGCACGTGGTACCCAAGTGTCCGGTATCTTTCCCACGCTTAAACCTCATCTGACATAGATTACAAATAGCAACGCTGCGCTCTACTGCACATTTCTTAAAGAACTCCCAGACAGCAGACTTCCTGTACATGTGCTGCGATACAACAGCGCTCTGCACCTGAGCAGCTGTGACTTCTGATGCCTTGGACTGGCTACGGTTGTTCATAGAGGACGTTCTGCCTCGTTTTTGTTGTGCCTCCTCCTCCTCCCTTGACTCCTCTGTTCAATCAGGCACCCAGGTGGAGTCAGTGACCTCATCATCATCATCACCCCCTATCTCCTCATCACTGGAGCCAACTTGGCAGTATGCTGCAGCTGCTGGGGCAACATGAGTGCCAGTTATTTGTGTGTCACTGGCACCCCCTTCCTCTAGGTTGATTATACTCCCTTCTTCAACCTCAGAGTTTGAATCAGAGCACTGTAGTTGCTGTGCATCCTCAAGCAGCATGTCACTGTCATTGTAGTCAAACAATTCAGCTGACTCCTCCCTGTGTGATAGCTAGGCTACGGCAGGAGTAGCAGTGGACATGGAGGCTGAATTAGATGTTTTGGCAACTGAGGTGGACTGTAAACCACTACAAGCCTGGCTGGCAGAGGACTCGGAGGATGAGGATGGTCTGGTTAGCCTATCCACCAAATCCTCTGTATGTTGCTGCTGCTTAAGACGGCCAGCAGCAGTTAGAAAGGACAAGCGTGCCCCTGCAGAGGATGTACCACGTCCACAACGACCAGAGGCACAGCCTCCCGACACAGAGGCTGCTTGCCCTCTTATCTGTGTCTGGGAGCGTCTGCCTGTCCTTTTTGGTCTTTCTGACATGGTGAGTGATATATAGATTAAATATATACAGAACTCTGATTCAACTGTGTTATCTAGAGTAAAGATTTCCAGAACTCTAGTATAACTCAGTGAGACACCCTGATAGCTGGCAGCCAGTGACAAGACATAGATTAAAATTCCCAGAAACCACCTATGAATCTGTGAGACCCCCTGATGGGTGGCAGTGACAAGACACAAATTACAATTCCCAGGAACCTCCTATAAATCAGTGAGACCCCCTGATGGATGGCAGTGACAAGACACAAATTACAATTCCCAGGAACCTCCTATAAATCAGTGAGACCCCCTGATGGGTGGCAGTGACAAGACACAGATTACAATTCACAGATATCTTGTAAAAGTGAGACCCCCCAATAGCTGCTGGCAGTGAGAACACACAGATTACAACAATTCCTAGATATCTTGTAGAAGTGAGACCCCCCCCAATAGCTGCTGGCACTGAGAAAACACACTAACAGATCAATCTCTTCTCAAAAAACATGTGCTGGGGGCTGTGTGAACCCTTATATAGCGTGCTGTGGGACTTAGCTCTGTGAGCCCATGATTGGGCAAAATTTGCCCAATCAGGACTCTGAGCCATGATTGGCATAGTCTTGCACCTGTCTTGCACCTGACCTGTGGTCAGGTGCAAGGCTGTAGCCAATTACAAGCTTCAGGCCAGTGGAAAAGTGCATTGTGGTGCATTGTGGGCGAACATGCGGCGACCACGTGGAAATTTTCGGAGTTCGCGAACAGCCGAACGGCCGATGTTCGATGCGAACTCCGAACAGATCGAACCGAATAGCTCATCCCTAGTAGCTACTGTATATGAGACATGTTTAGTATCAATGGAGAAAGGCCAGAGCATAGCCTTTCCAATGATACCAAATACGACCATGTTCAAAGTAAAGGAACAATAATAAAAATAATATATTAAAAAAAAAAAGAAAATATCTTTGTTGTGTGTGTGTGTTTTTTATTAATGCAGCAATATTGTTCCCATTTTAATTGTAATGTGAACAATGATGCTGCACTAACAACTTTTTCTATGGTTTTTTTTTAGCTAAAAATCACTTAATTTCCCAGGAAAAAAATAACGAATTCCCATTTCTAATTTTTTTAAAAAGCACACCCCATAGAAAATATAACTGCAAAGGCTCAGATGATAAAATGTGAAATAAATCACTTTAGACACTGTAGATGATTGAAAATTCTAATTTTATTGCATTTTTTGTTATAATATTCAGGCAAGACATGACGTATACATAGAATAATGATCTATTATGTATCGGCCGAGTCTGCTGAAAAAAAGGATATATAATTTGTCTGGGTCGTACAATAAAACAGGACTTCAAATTGCGTTTAAACATGAAGAGCGAAACCGGTAAAATTGAGCTCAGTCAGCACACAGAGTTAAAATAGCTCAGCAGTGAAGGGGTTAAACAGGCAAATCTAACAGGCTTCAATGTAATATCTTTTTAAAAAAAATTTAAAGACCATTTAATATTTTTATTTTTACAAAAACATTTTTCTTTTGTATTTTTCTGCATTTCTTAAAATACATTTTTTATTTTAAAAAAACTTTTTATTATTATTTTATTAAAAGCCATTTTTTTTTTTAATGGACCATTTTTATTATTTAGATTCATTTTTTACAAAATTTTTATTGATTTAACTTCCTATTAGGAGTAAAGGAGACTTCCTTTCTCTTTTCAGTTTGGCAGAATTCACCAAAGAGAATTTGGTGCTTACGGGAGCTTTTCGCCAGCATCTGATAAGTACTTCATTGACTCTATCTTTGGGGCAATGTGGTAAACATTCAGTGTATAGAAAATGTACAGAATTTTGCTGAAATGGAATCACTGAATTTGTGCTGAAATGCCCTGAAATTGAACTCAGTTTTGGTGCTTGGTTGATGATCCTCATACTACACCTCCAAAGTATCATAAACTGGGTGGGGGAGGCCAACCAGGCAAGTAAGAGGAATGAATAACTGAAAGATTTTAGTTTTTATGCAACATCACTTCAGGTCAGATATTGGCAGAATATCCATTACCGACTTATTATTCCCTAGCTCATTGTTTGGTTACTGTTAGACATGTGCATTCGTTTTAGTACTAAAATGATTTAGTCTGAATTTTGGGATAATTTAGTTTTCGCATGACTCAAGAGATACGAAATTGCTCAGTACAAAAAACGAAAGAAACTAAAATAGAATGCGCTACATTTTAGTTTCAGTCCTTTTTGTAATATTACATTGAGTAAAGGAGACCAGCAATGAAGAGCGCAACATCTCAAAGCTACAGAAAAGGTTTGTATGCGTAATCCTTCCCATCCCCCCTACCCGAAACTCTAACAGTGATAGAGCTCCAGAATACTCACTCGCAGCACAGACAGCCAGCACAGGAGAGGGAACCTTTACTTAACCCTTGAATGTCTATGAGGCAGACAAGATAACAAAAGCAGCTGGAGAAGGAAAACATTCAAATCAATCACACTGAAAGCTAATGAGAGAGGAGGGCTGGATAGTAAAAACCCCTTTATAACAAGCAGCGCTGGGAGAAGAGAGGGGACTTTATAAAACATGTGTTATCTCCCCTCCCGCTCTGCATAATAGGGACTTAGGTCTGATACATTTTATATTATCCAAGAGCACTATCCCCCTTTCCTCATCAATAATACACGTTTTATACAAAGTCCCTCTCCTCTCCCAGTGCTGCTTGTTATAAAGTGTTTTTTTTTACATCTGATACATTTAGTATCCAGCTCTCACAGTTACTCTGTCATTATGAGCCTTCAGTGTGATTTATTTGAATGTTTTCCCTGGATTTAAAGTGCTTTATTTTTTTATAAAAATAAATTTGCACCAGTCATCTCTTCTCTGAGCTTTCAGATCGATTTACGTTAATATTTTCCCTCTCCCCTGCTTTTATATTCCTATGTCTCCCCCACAGAGATACAAAGTTTAAGTAAAAGTTCCCTCTCCTGTGCTGGATAAGCATTGCTTTCCGAAGTTCTGCACTCTCCACATTCCAATGCAGTAGGATGTTCTATACAGAGAGGGGCACTAATCAATGCAGGAGGATGTTCTATACATTATACAGAGAGGGGTTTTAATGCAGGAGGATGTTGTATACATTATACAGAGAAAGGTATAAATTGAGGATGATGTTCTATACAGAGAGGGACCACTACAATAGTAATTGTATCCACTGGTTTTCGGATGAATGAAATTAGTTTTCATACTAAAGAACTGAAAACGAATTTTTTTAGCAACTAAATAAATTGCATTTTAGGACTAATCCATTAGTTCAAAACGAAATTTTGTGCTGTGCACATGTCTAGTTACTGTAACATGCGGAAACAGCAGAGCCACAAGACTTTAAGTTTTGGCTGCAACAGGACTGGAGTCCTTATCATTAATGAATTAGGCTGATTTTCTTAACAGCTCACTTCTTAATGATATTGACTACATGGGATTGGACCCTAAAAGTTTAGAGTAAAGCTAAAAGGGAACAAAAGACATAGACATAAAAAAGATAGAGCAATGGAATGGCAAAAAATAAAATTTAAAGACCCAACAAAGAAAAAAAAAGCTTTAAAATTATTAGCACGGCTTCTCTGCTTATATTTGCAAATGAAATGACACACATACAGGGTTTTATAATTAAAGCTCTTATCTTCTATTTGCAGGGGGAAACAACAGAGATAGCAAACCGTATGCAGATGCAACTTTAATATGCACATCTTCAGATACCCCTGTGACAACAAGAGAAATATCTACAGGAATTGCTTCCACAATAAAAGGAATATCTACAGAAAGTTATTCAACAATACCAGAAACATCTACAGGAAGTGATTCCACAATACCAGGAATATCTACAGGAAGTGCTTCACCAGTAACAGAAATATCTACAGGAAGTGCTTCAATAATACCAGATATATCTACAGGAAGTGATTCCACAATAACAGAGATATCTACAGGAAGTGCTTCAATAATACCATATATATTTACAGGAAGTGATTCCGCAATAACAGAGATATCTACAGAAGTATCTACAGGAAGTGATTCCCCATCTACAGAAATATCTCCAGGAATTCATTCCACGGTAACAGAAATATATAAGGAAAGTGTTTCACCAGTAACAGAAATATCTAAAGAAAGTGCTTCCACAACAACAGAAATATCTACAGAAAGTGATTCCACAAAACCAGAAATAACTACAACTAGTCGTGTGACACTAGATCCGTGTTATGAGAGTGGCATAACAACATCTGAAGCAGTTACTGAGATTGACGTAACAACATCTGAAGTATCTCCTGAGAGTGGTGTAACAACATCTGAAGTATCTATTGAGAGTGGTGTAACAACATCTGAAGTATCTCCTGAGAGTGGTGTAACAATACCAGAAGCATCTACTGAGGGTGGTGTAACAACATCTGAAGTATCTCCTGAGAGTGGTGTTACAATACCAGAAGCATCTACTGAGAGTGGTGTAACAATACCAGAAGCATCTACTGAGAGTGGTTTAACAATAGCAGAAGTATCTACTGAGAGTGGTGTAACAATACCAGAAGCATCTACTGAGAGTGGTGTAACAATACCAGAAGCATCTACTGAGAGTAGTGTAACAATAGCAGAAGCATCTACTGAGAGTGGTGTTACAATACCAGCAGTATCTGCTGAGAGTGATGTAACAATACCAGAATCATCTACTGAGAGTGGTGTAACAATACCAGCAGCATCTACTGAGAGTGGTTTAACAATAGCAGAAGTATCTACTGAGAGTGGTGTAACAATACCAGAAGCATCTACTGAGAGTGGTGTAACAATACCAGAAGCATCTACTGAGAGTAGTGTAACAATAGCAGAAGCATCTACTGAGAGTGGTGTTACAATACCAGCAGTATCTGCTGAGAGTGATGTAACAATACCAGAATCATCTACTGAGAGTGGTGTAACAATACCAGAAGCATCTACTGAGAGTGATGTTACAATACCAGAAGTATCTACTGAGAGTGGTGTGACAATACCAGAAGTATCTACTGAGAGTGGTGTGACAATACCAGATGTTTCTACTGAGAGTGGTGTAACAATACCAGAAGTATCTACTGAGAGTGGTGTAACAATACCAGATGTTTCTACTGAGAGTGGTGTAACAATACCAGCAGCATCTACTGAGAGTGGTATAACAATACCAGATGTTTCTACTGAGAGTGGGGTAACAATACCAGAAGCATCTACTGAGAGCGGTGTAACAATACCAGAAGCATCTACTGAGAGTAGTGTAACAATACCAGCAGGATCTACTGTGAGTGGTGTGACAATACCAGATGTTTCTACTGAGAGTGGTGTAACAATACCAGCAGCATCTACTGAGAGCGTTGTAACGATACCAGAAGCATCTACTGAGAGTAGTGTAACAATACCAGCAGCATCTACTGTGAGTGGTGTAACAATACCTGCAGCATCTACTGAGAACAGTGTAACAATACCAGAAGCATCTACTGAGAGTGGTGTAACAATACCTGCAGCATCTACTGTGAGTGGTGTAACAATACCTGCAGCATCTACTGAGAGTGGTGTAACTATACCAGCAGCATTTACTGAGAGTGGTGTAACGATACCAGAAGCATCTACTGGGAGTGGTGTAACAATACCAGCAGCATCTACTGGGAGTGGTGTAACAATACCAGCAGCATCTACTGAGAGTGCTGTAACAATACCAGCAGTATCTACCCAGAGTGGTGTAACAATACCTGCAGCATCTACTGAGAGTGGTGTTACAATACCTTCAGCATCGACCCAGAGTATTGTTACAATACCAGTTGGATCTACTGAGAGTGTTGTAACAATACCTGCAGCATCTACTCAGAGTGGTGTAACAATACTAACAGCATCCCCTGTTCCTGGTTCACCAATATCTCAAACATCCCCTGTTCCAACTTCAAGCACAGCCAGCCCAACTACAACTACAACAACTTCCCAGACCACTACATCAAATACTACAGCAACAACAACTAGTGATCCAAATGGGAGACCTCAACGTAAGTCACTATATGTTGGATATATGAAACATAGAAACATAGAAACATAGAAAATTGTCGGCAGATAAGAACCTTTCGGCCCATCTAGTCTGCCCAATTACATGGATACTTTACCTGGATTTATCTTTTGTTTAGGATAGCCTTATGCCTATCCCATGCTTGCTTAAAAATGCATTGCGCTCTGTAGTACAATTTATCTTATGATACCGCAAATAATACATTGCATTAGAATATTAAATTTTTTGATCTCCCTAAAGACCGGGGACCCTACTCCAATGTTGACATTAAAGTTAGCATTCAAGATGCACAAACAAACCCACAGGTGTTATTAGCTAAATTTTGACACGTCCTAGTCTAACCTTGTCATTAAAGGAGACATTCTGACCTTAGCATGTTGCGGTTTGCGTTCGCTTTCTGAACTTGGCATCTCTTATACTTAACACGGGATGCACAATTCGATAAAATAAAAAAAATTGAGTATAGCGACCTGTTCCAAGGTTGTGACTAAACCTAACGTCTAGGTGCAAACAAGTTTTTTTTAAGAACTTCTAAAAGCTGTTGTCAACCTCATAACGACATGTTAAAGATGTCAAAGAGTTGTCTGAGGATCTTAGAAAAAATCCCAAAGCTGTAGTGTAATACCCAAAATACCATGCAATGCATATACGTTGGCTTTACAGTTGCATACATCATGCATGCAGGGCACAGGGCATACCTTGGGCAACATCTGTAGCAAGAACACAGCTCGATGGCGTGTCACAATAATAGACATAATAATCAGCCAGTATTGTGTAACGGGCGTAGTAGTGCCCACCAAGGAGTAGCGAGGTTGAGATTCTTAAGGACTGAAATATCTGCTTGACGTTTACACACTGCTTGGTATACACAGACTTATACACTAGAGTCAGGGAGGATGAGCGAACAACTGAGTTGCTACTAAGTACTAAAGGTTTCAAGACCGAAAGACAACTTAGAGCATGTTCAGAAACACAAAAATACTTCAGACAGTAGGTGAATTGTATGGACTGCAGGGCAGTCAGGAAATGTGCAGATTTAACATTTTCTGATAAGGTGGAGCAGGTCAACGGTACCTTACGATATTCAGAGGTAACAGATACACATAGGGGTCTATCGCTGGTACAGTATTGAGTATTTTTTCTTCCTGGTAAAATCCTTTACAAATAAATAAATAAATAAATATTTGGCTGTTTGAGCACACTGAACATAGGCAGAATATAAACATTTTTTCTCGATCGCAGTTTTCACATAAGTTTGTGGCAAAGAAACATGAGCCCTGGGTTGGGTATAGTAACCTAATGCGGCCACAGACGATACCCCAAAACGAGAAGGGACAAAACCCCCGTAACGTGTAAAAACCCCAGCGGCAAACATGGGGTTAAACCACCAAAGCACAACACAGGCGATCGCAATCGAGTAGCAAATTGAATGGTCAAAAACAAGCCCGGTCAAAAATCAGGAGCAGGGATTATATCCAGAAATGGGTTGGCAACAGAATCAACAATAAGAAACAGCTAGCGATGCGGGAACAGAACTCCACGAAAGGGCGACGAGGCAACTCCTCGCGCCCTGTTTTAAACCCAGCGGCTCCTCGTGACAACACCAGGCCCTGCCTCCTCGGATGCCGCTCGGCCATTACCTGGTGCTGGCATTCGGCCAGCTCTTGGCACAGGACCTCGCCCAGACCACCCAGGCAGCACAGCTGGGGCTGAGGATATGACATATTGCAATACTCCACACTATTAATGTAAAGGGCGCCGACATGCAATTTACATTAATTGTGTCCTATGATTTACTAAAATAAGAATACATGAATACATTTAAGTGCCAGATATATAAACGAGATATATAATGGGGTACATAGTAATTTTATTTTTTGCACTTAAGGTGACATCTCTTTCAAGGCATGCTAACTCTATAGAACAATGAAAAACAGGTAACTGAACAGATTAAACATCAACAAATTTATATGAATAATATAAAGTATAGGTATGAAAGTGTGAACATGTTCACATGTACCGTAATTAAGAATCACATCAATCTAAATTGTGTAATTAGGTATGTACGGCTGATGACACGCCAGTGTTGACAGTATATTTCTGTCGGCAGATGGATTCAATTACAATTAATGACAGAACATGACAGAACATGACAGAATCATATGTAGATGTCTACAACCCCTTAACGCAGGGAGGCAGGCTGGCCTGAATGCCAAGGGATGCCATAGCACAACCAATTGCTCTCAGGAAGCTCCTCCAGTCGCCCCCCTTCCCGGCAGCCATTTGCTGTCGTTGGCAGCAGTGGGAATGTATGTGGGAGCGCCCCCCACTGCAGCCAATGATGGCACTGCTAGAAGGGAGGTGGACCAGAAGAGTTGCCTGAGAGCCACGGGGCATTCTATGTCACCCCTTGGTGTTCAGGTCCACCAATCACATAGCATTACTGGCGGAATTTAGGGGTTAAGTCAACATGTTAAAAGAATTTAGACTATACTTTATTAATCCTTAATTAAGGAAACATTGCTCAAAGTTCTGCATAATTAAATTAGCCCCTAATGAAGAGCAAGTCATTGCAGTACAGTAGCTCAATGTAAAACAAGGCATAATATTTGGTTAGTCTGATACAGATTGGGGTCATTACCCACATAACATATATCACTATGTGTAGCATCGCATAGTTACATTGGCTGAAAAAAAGAGGCGCGCCCATTAGTTCAGCCTTTCACACATCACCTACTGCTGTATCTTTCCTTTGGATCAACAACAATAGGTGATGTGTGAAAGGCTGAACTCGATAGACATCTTTTTTTCAGCCTATGTAACTATGTAACTATTATGGATGTGATAATATTATAATAATTATAATAATAATAATAATTAAGTAAATGCTCGTAACTTGAATGCATGCAAGACATGAACAGTGCCCAATGCTAATTAACTCCTTCACTTCAGAGATCGTGATAACAAGGGTTTTCAAAGGCACAATCAGGTGCTTTATATGGAGTTATCTCGATCTGCAGCTGTGTAGGACAAAAGCGTATGAAATTATTTTCTTGCAAATTAATTTTGTTTCTTTTTTTGAGCTCCTGAAGGTGCCCTTAAAGTTTTAGCTCTGTATGCATGATGCCTGAAGGGCTAACAAAGTTAAAAAAAAGAGCTGGAGAATATATCTCAATGACATCTCCCCAGCTGATCCTGCATGGAGCCCGAAACTGCAATAGCTACATTTGGCCAGAAGATGGCAACATCTCCCTGACAAATAGGTTATTACATTACGGAATACATTGAAAATTTTCTCAAATATTGCTTACTGTATAATTAATTGAGAATGATTTTTTTGGAAAACCGCTTAGTAGTGAAGGTGTTAAATGAACAAATACATAATAAATGAATACATTTTGAAATATAAGATATTTGTACACTATGGGAATATGTAAAACCTTAGGAACACAGGAGTAACATCTCATAAACCTATTAAACTCAAGACCCTAAATATGAGGCCAACAATCTCAAAAAATGTTATGTTTCAAAAAGTGTTAAACAAGTTTTTTTAAAAAAAGGACTAGGGACAGGTCAAACAAAACCATAATGAGTCACAAAACCAAAATAAAAGGTGCACAATCTGCCTGTTTCGAGTCATTTTGCATCTGGGGGGGTATAAGCCAGGGTGGTCAGGAATTTTATAATTCAGCTTTTAACTACTTGTGGGTAAATCACTTTGACCTTGACTACTCACATTGGCAACAGCATCATTGTTATGGTGACCGGTAACTTGGGCCATCGTGGGGACTTGATTCAAGAAGGGACGTAGCCCTTGAGGCAGGTTAGCTGCTGGCTTAATACAGCACAGATACACCATGTAGATTCCAGACAGGAAATAAACAAGACTGTAACACGAGGGACAGGAGGTCATGGAATAAAACTAAAGGAATCCCTATGCTGAGGAAGATTTCTATCTGTGGAAACCTCACAAAGATTAACAGAGTCAAGAGATCATGAAGGGCAAGGGTTGAACAAGACAGACAGGAATCCTAAACTGGAAATAAAGGTCCTTAATCTGGCCTCTGTACTAAAACGAACCAAACACATGAAACAAGAAACATACAAGAATAGTCAGGAATATACTGTAGCCGGGGATACAGAACCAGGAGGAATGTCAGACTCGCATAGGTTGGCAACAGATCAGAATAGATAGATACAAGGAACAGGCAGAATGAATAGTCAAAGAAAGCCGAGGTCAATACCAGAGAATATATATACATAAATGCTTGCAGCAACACAGGGACCAGGATACAGAACCTACAGGAACAGATGTCACCATCAGAACTCATGCCAGGTCAATGAGCCTCTGTGCTGCTGGCACTTAAGTAGGGAACAGGTCTGGTTAATTGGGACATGTGAACCCAGACTAGGCTTGTCCACCGATTTTTTTTTTTCGGTTCGATTCGGTTCGATTTGTTCGGATGTTTAAAATTTTCGATTCGGCTCGTTTCGACCGATTTCTGTTTAGATTCGGTTCGGTTCGGCTCGTTTTTGTGTACATTTTTTTTCCGAATATCGACCATTTTTCGTGTTTTCGGGTCACTTTGCTCGTTTTTTGTATCGACTTTTCGTGATTTCGGAAATTTTCGTTTTTTCAGAACGTCTGTTCTCCTCGTTTCAAAGTGTCTAACTCTATTCGTTTTGACGTAAACTACTATGGTTTACTTTTTTTATACTTTATATCTTTTTTTATAATAAATTTTTGGTTTGTTTTTCGGATCCGATAATTCATTCCGTCGATACGATAATTCTGGCGATTCTATCGTGTTTTTTTTTTTATTAAATAAAGATCCTTTCTTTCTTATGAATAATTGAATATACATTTCACAACTTTATTTAATCATATTAAAATGGTATGAAAGCCAAGGAACAAAAAAAATGAACAAAACGATTTAAAAAACGCTAAACTGACCCGAATGCCACAAGAAACAAGTGATACGCATTTACAAATACAAAATTTACAGAATCAGCGATATAACCGATAATAGTTAAATATACGATTTCCAGAATTACCGAAATGGAACCGAAACCACGAATGGAACCGAAATCATGAATAGAGCAAAAATAAATTTCGATTTGACACATTTCAAGTCCATTTGAAAAATCCAAAAAGTTTTCGTTTCGGCTCGGAAAACTTTTCGGATCTGTCGGTTTTCGGGTCCGATCCGATTCGGAAATTCGGCCGAATCCGAAGACACGAATCGGGAAATTTTGTGAAAATTCCGAAATTCCGAAACCCGAAACGCACATCCCTAACCCAGACCTGAATAGCACAGCAGAACCCAGGAGCAGCTTAAGGCAGAATAGCCAAACCCAGACAGGAAGAGCAGAAATGGATCCTTCTCACCACCAGGGGGCACGGCTGCAACCAGTGGAAATGTGACAATAATTAAATGCCTGGCATTGCTCCTTTTGATGAAGGAGTTGAGTTTTCTCTCTCTTGGAAAGGTGTATAGAAACTGTATCCATCAGGGAAGCACCGATTAAAATGTATCCCTTTTATACATATTTTCAATATCAATGCCTTCAATGAGGTCATCCAACCATCATGCCCCATTTCACAGTGATAAAAGAAATACCTTTTTATTGCTGCATTCTCTTCTCCTCTGAGTTTCTTTGTCATTCATTCCTCAGCTGAATGTCAGAACGGAGGCACACCCGACCAGGGCAGATGTATATGTACTGCCAATTTCGAAGGAAGCCTTTGCGAGTTCGTCACAAACCGATTTGAAGTTGGTAAGTGCTTGGAAAATCATTTTTTTCTTATGATTATTTACTTATTGATTTCTACCTGTTGTTATTGGAGAACAATCTCTTTTTTACAGTCACAAAATGTAACATCCTAAAACTGCCCCGGTGCAGTGATTTTTAAACACCGTGCCAGTACACGAGGGTGTGCAGCGATTGGTCCTCAGGTGTCACTGGAATTTGTTGTGGGGGGGCATCCCTGATTGGCTAAGTTGGCTACACATGGCCAAAATACATCAAACCATTCAGAGAAATGGTGAAAGATGTCCTTTTCATCTCTTCTCTGAATGGTTTGATGTATGGTAGCCATAGGCACACATTTGACCAGAGAATCTGATTTTTTGATTGGCCAAACTGAGTACACATGGCTAAACTACTTCAGTCATCAGCAGAGCTCTCTCATTGGTTGAATCAAATTTTCAACAATGAATGTTATTGTTAAATATCCCTGAGCCAATGCAGCTCATTCAAAAAAAAGATCCTGGTGTGGAAGGACTTTCATCGTGTTACCGATTACCGAATGGTAAGTATTATTTACTAAGGGGATTTTATTGCATTTTAATGTTTTATTTTAGGGGAGTTTAGGTATAGATATAGACTAGGTGGGGGAGGGGGTTAAGCCTTATTTATTATAGTGCTAATAGTGGAAGGAGGTATTTATTTAATACTTTTTTAACAATGTGCCAGTATTTTACAGAGTTGAGACTATTGGCAAACACCACCGCATTGTAAATAATTAACCCTTAATGGGACATTATACGCACCTTGACCACATTATCTTATTATAATCCCTAA
This sequence comes from Leptobrachium leishanense, assembly GCA_009667805.1. Classification (NCBI taxonomy): domain Eukaryota; kingdom Metazoa; phylum Chordata; class Amphibia; order Anura; family Megophryidae; genus Leptobrachium; species Leptobrachium leishanense. The sequence goes on along the minus strand of RXON01001864.1, from coordinate 39,980 downwards.
TCAGAAAACAAGCAAAGTAACCCTAAACTTAATGTTAAAACAAATATAAATAGTAACCCTATCGCTAACCCTAACCCCAATACTAATGCTAACCCTACTCACAAAGCAAGCAGAAATAGTAATAATAACCCTAATCCAAGAAGAAATAGTAACCCTAACTGTAAAAGATGCACACACACAGTAACCCTAACCCTAAAACAAAGTAACCCTAACACTAACTCCAAAACTAATGCTAACCCTACTCACAAAATAAGCAGAAATAGTAATAATAACCCTAATCCAAGAAGAAATAGTAACCCTAATAGTAAACCTAACTGTAAAAGAAGCACACACTCAGTAATCCTAACCCTAAAACAAAGTAACCCTAACACTGACCCTAAACCTAATCCTAAAACAAGCACAAACACTAGCTCTAAAACCTTAATACGAACTTTAAACCTAATCCTAAAACATGCACAACTAGTAGTTCTGACCCTAATCCTAACCGTAACCCTAAAAGTAATCCTAAACCCTAAAACAGGCACTAATAGTAGATGAAAAGTGGTGTCCTTCATAATTCATATGCTGAGTGTGAGCAGGTTTATTCATTAAATGATAACAGATGGTTTAAGGAATATATATATATTTTATCAGGGGTTGGATTTTATACATAGTTGCCTTATTTATGGAGAGAAAAAGGAAAAACGTTTTAAAATTTTGGTTAAAATTGTGAATTTTCTTAAATGTTACATGGTTTTCCAGGTCTGGTTATGTTTTTTTTTTTTTTATAAGTACCCCATAGAATGTATAACCACCAAAGTTTGGATGGCAAAATTTGGGAAAATACATTCATGATGAATATGATTGAAATCTGTATAGAGATGGAATTATTTTTTTATATAGCTTTTTTAGTTTCCTACATAAATATATATATGTTATTTTAATGGCATAATTAAAGTTTATTGGTTTTATTTTTCCGAGTGCAGCCACTTTCTTCTACATATATATATATATATATATATATAGCAAATGTTTTGAAAATTACACAAATATAATTTTTCACAAAGTCTGCTGCTTCAGTGTTCTTCGATCTTTTTGTTAGATGTTACTATGGTTACTGAAGTATAAATACATGGATTTCAAAAGTGTCAAAGGCTTTTATTTACAATTACATTAAGTTTATGCAAAGAGTCAATATTTGCAGTGTTATTCTTCTTTTTCAAGACCTCTGCAATACCCTTGCAAAGGGGCTGGATTTATAACTAGGCAGAGTAGGCATGTGCTACCAAATGCATCCGCAAGCCACCGTCGAGCTGCCGAACATAGCGCTGACCAGCCGCAGAAAAAAAGCCGACATGCTGCCGGACGGGTAAAAAAAAAAAAAAACACTTTGCTTGAAAGTTTCAGATTGGAACTGTTTGCAAAAAAACTACTGAACGAAAATGCCTGGAATTTACATATTTTATTTATTTATTTATTTATAAAGGATTTTACCAGGAAGGATACATTGAGATTTCTCTCGTTTTCAAGTATGTCCTGGGTTCAAGAACATTGAAGTGTTACAGTCACTACAGAAATACAAAGTAATACAATGCAAGATTTTAAAAAACAACACAAATATACAGATTAACAGAAAAATAAATATGTAGGAAATAAAGTCATTATGTCACATGTTTACAGGTGAATTCTGTATATAGTCACTGTGTTACATGTTTACAGGTGCATTCTGTATATAGTCACTATGTTACATGTTTACAGGTGCATTCTGTATATAGTCACTATGTTACATGTTTACAGGTGCATTCTGTATATAGTCACTGTGTTACATGTTTACAGGTGCATTCTGTATATAGTCACTATGTTACATGTTTACAGGTGCATTCTGTATATAGTCACTGTGTTACATGTTTACAGGTGCATTCTGTATATAGTCACTATGTTACATGTTTACAGGTGCATTCTGTATATAGTCACTGTGTTACATGTTTACAGGTGCATTCTGTATATAGTCACTATGTTACATGTTTACAGGTGCATTCTGTATATAGTCACTATGTTACATGTTTACAGGTGCATTCTGTATATAGTCACTGTGTTACATGTTTACAGGTGTATTCTGTATATAGTCACTATGTTACATGTTTACAGGTGCATTCTGTATATAGTCACTATGTTACATGTTTACAGGTGCATTCTGTATATAGTCACTGTGTTACATGTTTACAGGTGTATTCTGTATATAGTCACTATGTTACATGTTTACAGGTGCATTCCTTATTGAGGTATGTTAATAGGGAACTCTTAAGTGACTTTAGACGGGGGGAAGATTTGATGGTGTCTGGGAGGTTATTCCATAACTGCGGTGCTCTGTAGGAAAATGAGGATCGAGACACTTTCTTTTTGTATTGTGGTATTATTAGTAAGGTGCTGGTACTGGATCAGAGGTTATAGGATGAGGGAACTGCTGGGGCAAGCAGCTTATTCAGGAGGTAGTCTATTCATATAAGATCCTATGAATGATAATAAAAAGGTCTGTTACAGAAAAAAGAAAAAACGCTTTAAAAAAAGAAACTGAAAAAAAGTTTGCCAAAAAAATCCTGAAAAATGCTTAAAAGATCCAAAAAAAATGGATAAATAAACAGACTTTTTACTGCAGAATAAAATAATAAATCCATTTATTAGATATTGAATTAAAACGGGAATATTTTTTAACATTGAAACCTATGGGATTTGCCTGAATAAAACTGCTGAATGAAACCAACAAACAGCAGGGCATTACGACAACCTTTCTCTGCTGTTCGGTGTCTGAATAGATTAACCGTTGCTTCTCTATGGGAATTTCACTGCTGCCGAAAAGCACTGTATTTTACTGGCAATTCGCCAAAATTTGGCAGACTGCCTGCTTTGTGAATAGCCGAATGGCCCCGAAATTGCACCGTATGGGGAAATTCCCTGTTTGGTACATTTTCAGGGCAAGTTTGGATCTCTGTGAATAACCCATATAGCTTCATCAACAACCTAGATTGTGGCGCTGCAGTGAGGAGAGCCAGGGGGACTTTGGAACCTGCATCTCTGTATTGTACACCACACACGGTTAAGTGAGGTGTTATTGGAAAGGTCAGAGTTTGGTCTTTATTTTTTCTTTGTTCTACGGTAGAGGCAATATATGCTTTTACATATAAAACAAACAATGCTGCTGCACTGACTCAACTAAGGCCACAGATTCTGCCTATTCTTTTGATTTGAGAGCAGAGAGAAACTGGTTTTCAGGTTTTTTTTATTTTTTTTTATTTTTTTTAGTTTGGCCCAAACTGCTGGTCTGAAACAGTGTATCAGGACCTTGGACAGGACTGTGGAACTCAACATGGTGCTGAAATAAACAATTAGGAGCAATAGAATTTTACCCAAAAAATCCAGAGAAATGCCCAAAGAAATCCTAAAAAATAAATAACCAAAATGGCTTATTGTTGCAAGTGGAAAAAAATAACAGTTTAAGAAATATTTAATAAAACAACAAATATTTTTTTACATTGAAAGCTATGGGGAAAAAAAGCCTTGTTTCTTTAACCCTTTCGCTGCTGAGGCATTTCACTCATCATGTTTAACCGCGTTTTGAAGCCTTATTTTAATATATGACCCAGATATATTATATATCGTTCTTTCCGGCAGACTTGGTAGATTCATAATATATCATTATTATATGTATACGTCATGTCCTGTCTGTATATTATAACAAAAAATGCAATAAAATTTGAATTTTCAATCATTTACAATGTGTAAAGTGTTTTTTTTCACATTTTAACATGCGAGCAATTGCGGTTATATTTTGTATGGGGTGCGCTTGTTAAAAAAATTAGAAATGGGGACTCGTTACATTTTTTTTTGGGGAAAATTTTGCTATTTTTAACAAACGCACCGCATACAAAAATCGTAAGTGCAGCATCATTGTTCATATCATAATTGAAATGGGAGCAATATTGCTGCATTAACAAAACAAACAAAAAAAACTTGTTTATTTTTTTTAATTAATTTTTTTTAAATATATATATATATTTTTAAACTTTTACATAATCATGTTTGGTATCGTTGGAAAGGCCATGCTCTGGCCAATCCAGCAAAATCAAACATTAACCCCTAGCTGCCATGGATCAGGACGCACGATGACGCCTGTCGTCAGGGGGCATTCCCGGAAGCTTGGCCAACATCCCATCAGCCAGCTCAGGGAGAGGATCACGATTCGCCGCTTTTCGGTGCCGAATCGTGATCCGGCACCCGAGGGGTTGAAGGCAGGCACGGTTTGGAAGGGCAGGCTGTGTCCTTCCAAACCGTGCCTGCCTTCAGCTGCTGGAGCCCCGCGATCGGGAGGGAGAGAGGTCCGAAGGACCCCCCTCCCTTTCAGGCACCTCCTCCGCACTCGCGGGGGACACCTGAAATAGATGTCATCGCGCCAGCGCAATGACATCTATTAGTCCCGCCGGGGTCCCCGAGTGCTGGGCTGACATCCAAGATGGGGGGGGCCAGCAATCAGACGGAATCCTGGCTGATAGCTGCCTCCTGTGCATGGACATGCTGAGCGCGTCCATAGCACAGGGGAAGCACTTGGCAGGATGCGCTCAGCGCGTCCGCCGCAGCCAAGTGGTTAAAAAAAAGTTTGGAAACCTAAAATTTGACGTAAAAAATCCCTAAAAATGCCCACAAAATCATAAAAAATAAATAAACAAAATGGCTTCTTACTGCAACTGAAAAAAATTAACGGTTTAAGTAATATTTAATAAAAATGCAAATATTTTTTTACTTTGAAACCTATGGGATTCCCTCCTGTTTAAACCTGGTAAACTGTACCACCGAAAATCAGCGCATTCACTGACATAAAATTTCACCCACAAAATCTTCAAAAATGACAAATAATCCGAAAAAATAAACAAAAATGGCTTATTGCTGCAAGTGAAAAAAACTAAATGGTTTAAGAAATAATTTAAAAAAATGTGAATATTTTTTTACATAGAAACCTATGGGGAAAAAAGCATTGTTTCTTTAAAAAATTGTAGGAAACCTAAAATTTCACCCAAAAAAATCCCAAAAAATGCCCAAGAAATTATAAAAATCAAATAAACAAAATGGCTTATTGCTACAAGTGAAAAAAATAAACGGTTTAAGAAATAGTTAATAAAACAGCAAATATTTTTTTTACTTTGAAACCTATGGGGAACAAAGCCTCGTTCTTTATAAAAAGTTAGGAAACCTAAAATTTCACCCAAAATATAATAAAAAAATAAATAAACAAAATGGCTTTTTGCTGCAAGTGAGAAAAAAATGGTTTAAGTAATATTTTATAAAAACTGGAATTTTTTTAGCATTCAAACCTATAAGTTTCAATGTTAAAAAAAAATCCCAGTTTTTATTACCTTGAAATCATTTTGTTCCTTTTTTTTTGTTTTGGGTCATTTTATTCCTGTTTTTCGTTTTGTAACATTTTGTTCCATTGTGGTTATTTCGTTCCATTTTTCTAATTTTTTTTCTCATTTCGGATAATTTTCGTTCCGTTTGAAATTGTTTCGGATCTTTTTCAGATCAACTCGCCTTCCAACATTACGTTTAGTATTTTGCTACCGGGATTCATAATTTCGGCCGATTAGTAATTTCGGACGGCCGATATTCCTTTTTTGAATACTGAAATGCAAATCTCGGACGAAAATGAAATTTTGACGATATGAAATGCACATGTCTACTCTCTCTTTGAAGTTCTTGATGATCTGATAAATGCTTGCTTTGAGGGCAACCTTACTAGCAGCAATATCCTTGCCTGCGAATCCCTTTTTGTGCAAAGCAGTGATGGCTGCACGTGTTTCCTTGCAGGTAGCCATGGTTGACAGAGGAAGAACAATGATTTCAAGCACCACCCTCCTTTTAAAGCTTCCAGTTTAAAGCTTCCTTATAATACTTGCAGTTATTTTAACTTAATCAGCATGACAGAGTAATCTCCAGCCTTGTCCTCATCAACACTCTGACCTGTGTTAACGAGAGAATCACTGACATATCATCTGATCTCTTTGTGGCAGGGCTGAAATGCAGTTTAATTGTTGTTTTTTGGGATTATGTTAATTTTCATTGCAAAGAGGGACTTTGCAATTAATTGTAATTAATTTGATCTCTCCATAACATTTTTTTCTTCTTTAAAAAAAAGTATTTTACCAGGAAGGATACATTGAGATTTCTCTCGTTTTCAAGTATATCCTGGGTGGCGAGTATGTACCGTTAGGTGCTCTTGTAGAGTATATGCAGATTGCCATCATAAAAAATGACACAGCAGACTGTGAAAATTAATATTTGTGTCATTCTCAACAATTTTGGCCATGGCTGATATATCTAGCTTGAATCCTATAATAAAACATGACTTTAAATAGTGCTAAATTGGCTTAGCAGTGGGGGTTAGAAAACAACAATGTACACTGTCATTGTGATTTTGAATAAAACCTCAATAATAAAGATTGATTGTATAGCTGTAAAAAATTCTGGAATCAGCGTCAGACTGCAAAATTGTCCTGATTCATCATATTTGACATGGATTCTATTTTTAAACGGCTTCGCTACCAAGTGATTTGCCAAACATCCACTGCCAGAAAACCATGTCTTTTTTTATGAAAATAATTTTTAATTAGTTATACAGTAAGAAATATTTGGGAATATTCCCAGTGTATTCCTTACTATAATAACCTATTAGGCAGACAGATCTACTGGCCAAATTGAGTTACTGCAGGTAGAACTGCAGCCTGTGGTTTTGTGCCTTGTCAGCTAAGGAACGTCCGATAATGGACATCCCTTAATTTATTTTAACCAGTTTTGGCACTTTGGACATTATGCTCACAGGACTAAAACTTTGGGGGCCCTTTCTGGAGCCCAAAAGCAAACGAAATCCATTTGCAACAAACAAATTTAATTTGCAATGATACAGCACAACCCCAGATCGTGTTCAAACATGAACTTGGGCTGCTGCGTTTTCTACGGCTAATCGTCTATACACAATCGCGGCAGTGAAGGGGTTAATAAAGGAACCTGGTTTAATGATCTCCAATATTGTCTTGTATTTGGTAACACACATTGTAAAGTTATCAATCCATAACATTTCACCCGCAGTAAACCCTGATATTACAGCGTGTCCTCCTCCCTCTCCAGGTAAAACCGTTGAAGCCAATGTGACAGTGGGAATACAAATCGGCAACAAAAATTTCACTGAAATTAATTCACCGGAGGGACGTACGGCATTTGATGAGGATTTTAAGAATAAAGTAAGAGACTAATCACCTGTGATATATATATTTATATATTTCCCTGGATCAAGTTCGAAGTAATGGTCATTCTGCTCCTCCAACCAATAAAACCACCGCTAGAAATTTACACCCGCACAAAGTACTTTCCAGGGGTCAAGACAAGCAGGAACACGTCGGGACACAGTTTCTCCACTATTTTGCCGGACGAACTGAGTCCCCATTGGTCCCACGCTCCATTAAGCTTTTATAAAACCTTCATTCATATGTTTGCATGTTAAATCACAATAAATACACAATTTATTAGGTATATTAGCCTAAAACCCAGTCTATACAACTAAAATATGTTTATGTCAAATTTGGATGTGTGTGGAGGCTTACGTGCAAGAGGACAAACATTAATTAGTGTGTTGAAATCTTGGTGACTTCCTGCACTTTTTTAGGACGTGACCTATGTTTCCCCCTCAAAAATAGATGGGTGACTTGTGTTGCTTTGGACATGGGGTGCAGGGTGTTTGTGTAATCCTTGTTATGTATGAATAATGTTATTGTCTATCTGTTGCTATCTGTTGATGTATGCCCTCTACCACTTCTACTGGAAGACTGTTCCATGTATCCACCACCCTCTCAGTAAAATAATGCTTCCTGATGTTACTTTTAAACCTTTGCCCCTCTAATCTAAGACTATGTCCTCTTGTTTTGCTATTTTGTTTCCTTTTAAATATACTCCCTTCCTCTACGTAAAGGGAATCCACAAGGTAGAGGAAGGGAGTATATTTAAAAGGAAACAAAATAGCAAAACAAGAGGACATAGTCTTAGATTAGAGGGGCAAAGGTTTAAAAGTAACATCAGGAAGCATTATTTTACTGAGAGGGTGGTGGATACATGGAACAGTCTTCCAGTAGAAGTGGTAGAGGCCAAAACAGTAATTGAATTTAAGCAAGCATGGGATAGGCATAAGGCTATCCTAAACAAAAGATAAATCCAGGTAAAGTATCCATGTAATTGGGCAGACTAGATGGGCCGAAAGGTTCTTATCTGCCGACATTTTTCTATGTTTCTATGTTTCTATGTTTCTATGCTGGGTGAGTTATTTTAGCCTTTTCCAGCATCCCTTCTCGGGAATGTGTTAATTATCTGTATGTTTGAGTGGTCTTTTGTTGACCTGTCTTGTCGGGCAAACACTGCCCCATTTTCTGATATCTTAGTCTGTAATCGTGTTTACCATCAACGACTGTCATTAATCTATCTTGTCTAGAAATGTTGAGCAATGTTTATCTTACTGTCTCTAGCAGGTCTGATTATAGGGGTTATTCAGTGAGAGCAAATCTGGCCCCAAAATATCACCGAACAGGGAATTTCCCCATACGGTGACATTTCGGGGCCATTCGGTTATTCAGAGAGCAGGCAGTTCGTCAAATTTTGCCGAACTGCCAGCCAGTACCTTGCCTGTTCGATGGCAGTGAAATCTCCCATAGAGAAGCAATAGTTAATCTATTCAGAGAACCCCGAACAGCAGTGAAAAGTTGCCGAAATGCCCTGCTGTTCGGTATTTTCATTCGGCAGTTTATTCAGGAGAATCCCATAGGCTTCAATGTTAAAAATATTCCCGTTTTAATCTGATATATAATAAACCGTTTATTATTTGAATCTGCAGCAAAAAGTCTCTATTTATTGATTATTTTTTAGGATCTTTTAGGCACTTTTCGGGATTTTTCTGGCAATTTTTATTCCTTTTTTTAAATAGTGTTTTTTCATTTTTCTGTAACAGTCCTTTATTATCATTTATAGGATTTTATATGTCAATTTCAGGCATTTTCGTTCAGTAGTTTATTCGCAAACAGTGTTTTAATTTTGACACTGTCAAGCATATTGTTTTGTTTTTTTTACCCCGTTTCGTCAGCTTGTCGACTTTTTCCAGTAGCTGGTCTGCGCTGTGTTCGGCAGCTCGTCGGCTTTTTCCAGTGTGTTTTTTGCGACGGTTCCAGCGGGTGTTCGGCAGGTTTGCGGCGGGTTTTCCCTGCACTCTGGGGACCCTGCGATGAATGCTGAATTCACCGCAGGGTGGGGAACTTTGATTCCCCAAAGTGCAGGGAACGGGAGAGCTCCAAAATGTCGGTGACATTTCGCGAAGCATACATACACTCCGCGAAGCATACTCAAGAAACATCACAAAATCAGAGCCTCACAACATCATGATACGTGAGGGATTATGACGAGGGACAGTGGGAGGCCAGGGTGTTATTTTCTATTGGTCTCTAGGTCCATTTGGGAATGTATATATTTAACCAAATAGTGTTGGAAACCAAAGGTCTTAATTTGTTGCAGTTGTTCAAAAACTCCCAGATCTACTGTGTCGTCTTATTTGTGGGGGATGCTATCAATGCTCTTTATGTATACCCATCTATAAGCTTAATCTAAGGACTGGAGAAAGGCATGAAAGCTTGCAGGGGAGAGCATGGGGTTCTGGCAAGGAAGCAGCATTAACAGATGTGACCCAGTAGGGGTACTGAAATCTGTTGTGTGTCTTTGGGCTTTTGCATCCTTTTTACAGTGGTACATTTACCCTTTACTCTGCAGATGAAAGATATCTATGGAACAATTGCGGAATACAAAGACGTGGAAATAACGTCTATACAGTAAGTACCTTGGAAACTGCTCCTATACTGGTGTTAATTCATGTGGGTTGTTCTGGCTGCTGCTTCAACCTTTCACTGCAGAGCCATTTCACCCCTGTGGAGCGAGGCCATGGTGGAAGATTATAAGTGGAGATGGGTTGTATGACTGCGCTGGGATGCGGCACACTATTTTATGCTATGTGGGGTGAATTACATTCTAACTAGGGTTGATCCTGCCAGTAGCATATGCTTGTCACAAAAATTAGGCCATGCACGTTTAAGTACACGCGGACAGTACATTGAAACCTGGGTCCCTGGGAAAGCCCTCAGACAGTGCCCTCTCTGGCTGGATGTGGTATCCGACTTTCCAGCCACCTCACGGCATCCCCGACAGCCAGGGCCTATCTCATAATTTTTTTTTACAGTAAATTAATCGATATGATGAAAATAATGGTATCTTTAAAAAGTCCATTTAATGGCAAGAAAACCCGTGTATAATATGTGCGGGTTTCATAAACTAGTAAGAGGAAAATTAGACCTACCCACAAAGAGCGCAGAAATCTAAAAATAGCAGTGGGTAAAATCCCCTGGCCTCTACGGGATTATGAGAAACTACTGGTACTTTACTGTCTTATTCAAAATGTGCAACATTCGACCTCTGTAAAGGTACTGTATGCAATTCATTATAATGACCACCACTGTAACTCTCACAACTTAGCTAAAATAAACGATATGAGATATTCAGACTGCATCATGGGATAACTGATTTTTATTGTACGCATCATATCTTTAAAGACCAGTTGATGAATCATCAGGAACATTTCGGAGAGATGTGAGCAGTAACTTGAACAAAAACAAGATGTCCAAAATCGTTGAAAGAGAGTTAAGCGAACCCAGGAATTCTAATCATCTCTATGGAACCAAGGTAGAAGAACGGCTGGAATCTCAGGAACCTCAGAAAGAGGTGAGGGACTAAAATACAATGAGACTGTGTAAGCAAAACCTGAAGATTGGATATACTGCACATGTTAAAGGAAATTGTGTCCCCAGGTCTAACAGATGTCCTTTCAGAAATACCTATTTCTTTAACCACTTGGCTGCTAAGGATGCGCTCAGCGCATCCTGCCTAGTGCTCCTCCTGTGCTACGGACACGCTGAGCGCGTCCTAGCACAGGAGGCAGCAATCAGCCGGGATTCAAGCTGATTGCTGGCCCCCCCCGGTGTGGGCTGACATTTAGCATGATGGGGGGAAGATAGATGTCATCGCGGTGGCGCAATCTATTTCAGGCACCCCCCGCGAGTGCGGAGGAGGTGCCTGAAAGGGAGGGGGGAGGTCCTTCGGACCTCTCTCCCACCCGATCGCGGGGGACCAGAGGCTAAAGGCAGGCACGGTTTGGAAGGGCACAGCCTGCCCTTCCAAACCGTGCCTGCCTTTAACCCCTTGGATGCCAGATCACAATTCGGCGCTGAAAGGCGCAGAATCGTGATCCTCTCCCGGAGCTGGCTGACATCTTGGATGTCGGACAAGCTTCCGGGAACTCCCCCTGATGACTGACGTCATCGTGCATAGCGTGATGACGTCAGTCTTGGAGTTAAGCCCTAGCTGCCACCAATGGTGGAGATAGGGGGTTCATTGGAACCCCCTATCTCCCGATCCGTGCCAGCTAGGGGTTAATGTTTTGCTGGATCGGCCAGAGCATGGCCTTTCCAAGGATACCAAACATGACCATGTAAAAGTAAAAAATAAAAATAAATAGATAAATAAAAAAAAGATAAATAAAAAAAACAACTTGTTTTTTTTTAATGTTTGTTTTGTTAACCCCTTAAGGACGGGAGTAATTTTACAACTTCGGCGCTGTTTCGGAAGTAGACGTTTGCTGAGCTCATTTTGACCGTTTTTAAGTCACGTATTATTATACCACCCAGACAAATTATATAGCGTTCTTTCCGGCAGACTCGGCAGATTAATAATATATCATTATTATATGTATACGTCATGCCCTGCCAAAATGCTATAACAAAAAATGGAAAAAAAAGTAAATAAATGTGAATTTTCAATAAAATTTCAATCTTCCATAGTGTGTAAAGTGTTTTTTTTTTAAATTTTATTATCCGAGGCTCTGCGGTCATATGCTATGGGGTAGATTTGTTAAAAAAATTAGAATGGGGAACCCATTTTTTTTTGGGGAGAAATTGCGTGATTTTAGCTAAACCCCCCCAAAAAAATCATTAGTGAAGCATCATTTTTCACATTATAATTGAAATGTGAACAATAGTGCTGCATTAAAAAAAAAAACACGTATTTATTTTTTTAATATTTAATTTATTATTTTTTTATTATTTTTACTTTTACTTTTTTTAAACTTTTATTTTACATGCTCTGGCCTTTCCAGCAATATCATACATGACCCCCTAGCTGCCACCGATCAGGAGATAAAGGGGTTCAAAGAACCCCCCTATCTCCTCTATGGGATTTCCATACGAAATCCCTTTGCAGCTAGGGGGTTCCCCGGTTAACTGACATCATCGCGCATGGCGCAATGAGTCAGTTGAGCGGGGGGACCCAGAGGTGGGGGCTGCCATCCAAGATGGCGGCCCCCACTGGAAATAGGCTGCGATCGGGCACAAATGAGTGCCCGGTCGCGACCTGTCAACTAAGGGGTTAATCTCCCATACATCGCTGGAAAGGTCAGGCTGTGACCCTTCCACAGCTGCCTGGTCCCCGGCGATGTGGAGATAGAGGGATCCAAAGGATCCCCCCTCCCCTTCAGGCGCTTCTTCTGCTCGGTGGGGGGACGCCTGAAACTGACATCATCGCTCCCCAGGCGCGATGACGTCAGTGCGCCGGAGGAGGAAACCCTGCCGATCTGACTCCGTGGGACTCAGATCAGTGAGTGAGCCACTGGAGGATTTGAGTATCTCCCGGGTAGGCTGAAAACGCCAAGGACGTACAATTACGTCCTGCGGCGTCAAAGCCCGCCTAATGCAGGGAGTAATTGTACGTCCTGTGGCGTTAAGGGGTTAATGCAGCAATATTGTTCCCATTTCAATTATAATGTGAACAATGATGCTGCACTAACGATTTTGGTATGCGGTGCGTTTGTTAAAAATTGCGTAATTTTCCCCAAAAAAAAATGTAACGAGACCCCATTTCTAATTTTTTTTAACAAGCGCACCCCATAGAAAATATAACCGCAATTGCTCGCATTTTAAAATGTGAAAAAAAACACTTTACACATTGTAAATTATTGAAAATTAAAATTTTATTGCATTTTTTGTTATAATATACAGACAGGACATGACGTATACATATAAAAATGATATATTATGAATCTGCCGAGTCTGCCGGAAAGAACGATATATAATATATCTGGGTCATATATTAAAATAAGCCTTCAAAACACGTTTAAACATGATGAGTGAAACCGGTAAAAATGACCTCAGCACAGAGGCGGGAAATGCCTCAGCAGCGAAAGGGTTAAAGATTATGAGTTAAACGAAATTGTCTGGCCATTTCAATCAATAGGCATAAATGGGTGTCCTGCAGGCTCACACATGCTCATATCAACTGATGTGCAGAAAAAACGGTTTTGCGCCTATTCCCTAACAGGGTGTCTGCGGAAACCAAAAGAATCCAGTCCGTTCCATGTATAAAACATTAAAAGAAAAACGAGTTGTCATTTGTGACGTGGCAGCAGAGCTGACACGTTAATAGCCATTCAAGTAAACCAAAACCTCTGATTGTGTTTTGTTTCACATGGAGCCAGGGGTGTATTTAGGTTTTGTGCTACCCTAGGCCTGACTAAACTCGTGCACCCCCCTAATTTAAATTTGACACACCCCTTCCTGTCAAGGTCACACCTCTTCTTGGTTAAACACCGCCCTTCCTCTTTAGGCACCACCTTTTCCTCTTAGAGCTCCACCTCTTCATCTCTGCATATTAAAAGTGGATACCAAGTGCCTACTTGTATATTTTGTATACCATTTCAAATGTTGTATCTATTATTTTAAGAGATATCAAATAAATTTATGAAATGGGTAAATTCAACCATTTTTACAAAGATCAGCCATGCCAAGTAAAAAAAACAATAACAGTCCCAAAAGGAACCGCTAGGTGGTGCATTGATCACACAATCCCAAGGGCCTAACCCTCCTGAATAATTGAGAACAAACACATAACAACCCAACACACCAATAGGGTGCGTATGGAATGCTAAAAAGGGGGGATGTGGGTCCCCAAACCATAAACTCAATGAATTTATTAATTAGAAGTCAAACAGTACCCCCCAAACTCACCACTCATTTCATACCCCCAACTCATCACTCATTGCATACTCCCCCACTCACCACTCATTTCATACCCCCCAACTCATCACTCATTTCATACCCTCTCACTCAGCACTCATTGCATACTCCCCCCACTCAGCACTCATTGCATACTCCCCCACTCAGCACTCATTGCATACTCCCCCACTCAGCACTCATTGCATACCCCCCACTCAGCACTTATTGCATACTCCCCCCACTCAATTCATACCCCCCAGTGTTCAATTCACCTTCTGGGGACTGGGTCCTGGGAGCAACCACTCTCCTCCACTGCTCAGGCTGCACAAGCTTCATGCTGGAGATCATGCTGGAATGCTGTGAGGAAGTGACGTTATTTGATCACTTCCTCCCAGCTCCGCAGATTACACGTGGCTGCCAACTCGGAAGGAAGCAGGGTCTGGGCCCCATCGAGTCCCCCAATACAGCCCCCCAGTCACTCCATATGTGTTTCCCTGTGGCCCCTAATACCAGACCCCACCCCCGTGGCTGCCCTTCAGTCCGGGGAGTGTGGTGCCATGATGAGTGAGGCTCCGCCCACCAGCACAGACCCATCTTCATGGAAACCAGCACTTCCATCCAGCTCCACTCACTGGAAGCTGGGCGTGCTGGAGGCAACCATCACCCCATGCCAACTGGAAGGAAAGGCAACACATCTGAGAGGCGGTGGCATGTCTCAAAAGAAAGAAGCTGAGGCCGGGGATCTAGAAACTGGCAGCCGGGGTCCCAGTGAGCGGCGGGGAGTTTTTTTTCATGTGGAGGGTGGCATTTTTTTCCGCCCCTTGAAAGTGCCACCCTAGGCCCAGGCCTTGTCGCCTAGGCCAAAATACATCACTGTATGGAGCTACAGGGGTGAGTGCAAATGAAACCCTTTTTTCACATCAACTAATGTTAACCCCAGTAAGTCAACTGATTGCAAGTGAAAACAGTGATCTTGTTAAAGAAAGGCCAGAATCTGTTGCTTAAAAATTAAGCAGAGTGCTAGGGTTTATGTTAACCCTAACCCTAAATGTAACCATACCAATAAAACAAACACAAACAGTAACCCATCCCTAGCCCTAAACCTAGCTTCTAATCACAACCCAAACCCTAAAACAAGTACAAACAGTAACCTCATCTTAGTCCTAACCCCAATTTCTAACCCTAACCCTTAATGTTACCCTAACCTTAAGGCTAGGGTCAGACAAAAGCATTTTTCCCCGCAAACGTGAAAAAGTGCTTCCGAACGCATTGACGTATTTTTTCACGGAATGCGCAAAAACGGTCAGACGACGCGCATTTTCGGGCGTGATTTTGTACGGATCGTCAATAAAACTCTTTTTGCGTCTGGACGTTATGTTGGCTGGACATTAGCAGTGTCTGACATCTCCTAATCACGCAAACACGCCGCTATGCTGCAGCTGCGCACTCAGTACGTCAGTACTAGCGGTTCAGCGTTCTCAGAAAAATGCGTTCAAATTCCACTTGCGTTGCACGGCCGGACTTTTGTGCGGCCGTACATCGTATATTGGCCGTCATTGCCCGTCATCTGCTGCTAGTGCGGCCGTAATTATGTGCGCCAGAACGCACGTTAAAAGTGCGCTGGTCTGACCCCAGCCTAAAACAAGCACAAAGAATGGCCTCACCTAGTCCTAACCCTAACTTCGAACCCTAATCTTAAAACAAGCACATATAGTAGCGTCACCCCAGCCCTAAATTCTAACCATAACCCTTGTTTCTAACTCTAATATCTAATCATAACCCTACTTTCTAACCCTAACCATAATTTCTGATCCTAACCCTTTCTAACCTTAATCCTCCTCACCCTAATTTCTAACTCTGTGTTAAAAGATGCTACATTGGTGCACAGTGTGGCCAGTTCGGCCATGGCTGAATTTGGAGCGCCAGCACCAACATGTACCATGTAAAGCATCTGTGAAATGAAAAATACTTTTAATGCATGTATTCAAAGTAAATTTTTACTGTAAACCAGTACACTAATGTGTGGCTACCCAGAACACACTCCTGTCAATTTTTGTTGTCAATGTGGATTTCTTATATACTTTTTTTTGGCCCTCTCCTTATGGCTCTTTACAGAGCCCTGCTGGTGTCAGGAAGAGAGAAAAAAATTAACGCACACCCACAATTTATCAGGTCGTGGGGACAATCTGCTAAATCGTTCCCACTTTTTTTTTTCATCAGTGTGCACACAAATTACCCAATTAAAGAGACACAGACTCCCATCCCGGAATCCTCCTACCTAGGGCAGAGTTGCAGCTTCCCACAGCTCTCCTTGGCCAGCTGTCGGTGAATGATAATAGCCTTTAAACTTTCCCTCATTGTATGATGGCCCGTTGGCTCAATAGAATAATGCACCTTAGTAAGAAGAAGGTCCCAGGAATTATACCCAGAATGGCCTTTGTATTATTAATTTTTAATTTTTTTAGGCTATTATCATTAACCTGCAGCCGGCCAAGGAGGGCTGCAGGAGGCTGAAACTCTGCCGAGGGTGAGGACTTGGGGAGGGGCGTCTGTGTATCTTTAGCGTGCACACTAGTGATGGGCCGAACACCCCTGTGTTCGGTTTGCATTCGAACTCAAACACCCGAAAAAGTTTGACCGCAAAATCAAACACAATGCAAGTCAATGGGGCTCGAACGTTCGAAAATTAAGGTCCCCTCCAAGAGGGCATATATGCAAGATATTGGCCATAAAAGGTGTATGGGGGTCCGGGTAGTGCCCTGGGGGACAGAAAACAATGGAAAAAAGTTAAAAAAAATTGTTGTGTAAAAAAAGTGTAACCCTTTCACTGCTGAGTGCTGATCCATTTCACCGTTGTGCGAGCTCATTTTTACCAGATTTGCTCATGTTTAAACACGATTTGAAGCCATGGGAAATGTTTGACCAACAATGAGTGGGAAATGTTTTACCAGCAATCAGTGGGAAATGCTTGACCAACAATGAGTGTGAATTGTTTGACCAACAAGGAGTGGGTAATGTTTGTCCAACAAGGAGTGGGAAATGTTTGACCACAAAGGAGTAGGAAATGTTTGACCAAGGA
Source organism: Leptobrachium leishanense (assembly GCA_009667805.1). Classification (NCBI taxonomy): domain Eukaryota; kingdom Metazoa; phylum Chordata; class Amphibia; order Anura; family Megophryidae; genus Leptobrachium; species Leptobrachium leishanense. The sequence continues at coordinate 22,754 of RXON01001864.1, read as the reverse complement.
GTGGGAAAAATATTAAAGTGTGGGAACAATTTAGTAGATTGTCCCCACAACCTGATAAATTGTGGCCACAATTTTTTTTCCCCCTCCTGACACCAGCGGGGCTCCTAGCTCTTTGCTAAGTAAATAGCAATTTGTGTCAGATTTAACCTTTGACTATTTGCTTTTTTTTTCTGTACAGATGAACGAGCTATCTCTTGGCACGTCGGAGTTCAATGATATAGACGTGGATACATTTAATACTAGGGTGTAAGTGCATTTTCTTTGCTTAGGAAAAAATACACATTTCTTCCAAATCAAACTCAAGTTTTAACCATTAAATTAAATACATCAGGGCTTTCAAAATCAGCCCCTGCCCCCAGATTATTCTCACCTATAGCTCCCAAAATTCTCTAGCCATTTATTGCATTCAAAGAATTCTGGGAATTTTAGGGAAAAACATCTGAGGAGCCAGAATATGGAATATGGAAAGAAAAATCTCCAGGGACCTACTAAGCCTAGACATGAAAGACACATTGCTTTAGTTGATGGATTATTATTTTATTATTCTCCTCCTTTATTTATATAGCACCACATATTCCGCAGCGCTGTACAAGATCAGTGTACAAGGGGTTGATACATTGGAAGACCACACATGGATGATACGTCCTGATTCAGGGGGACTGTAAGGAGCTGGTTCCGGGGTGGTAGAATTGAGGCCAATGTGCAATGATATTTGCTGAGAATGAGGTATATCAACAAAAGGGGTTTATTAGGAGTAAAGCATAAAAGGCAATAAACAAATAACTGGGTAATACTGATGGGAAGGGAAAACACTGTGTAAACAATAAACAGTGAATAACTTTAACTGAAAGCAAGCTAAGAGAACAATACTAAACTATACTAAACTAAATGCCAGAGAAGGTATATAGAAGCAAAGTCTTTGCAGGCAGAGGGTTCTTGGAAGGCAATGGTCTCTTGGAGCAGGGGGGCCTGGAGAAATGAATCTTTGGCAGGCAGGGTTTTGACGCAGAAGGTCTGTAGCAGGTGGAGCAGAGGGTCTGTATTAGGGATGAGCTCTTCGGTTCGGACGGTTCGGAGTTCGGACCGAACTTAGCCTGTTCGGTCTGTTCGTGAACTCCGAACATTTCCGGGTGTTTGCCGCATGTTCGACCACAATGCACCACAATGGACCACAATGCACTTTCTCACTGGCCTGAAGCTCGTAATTGGCTACAGCCTTGCACCTGACCACTAGGGATGAGCTGTTCGGGTTCGGACGTTTCGGAGTTCGACCCGAACTTTGGCAGTTCGAAAGTTCGCAAATTTCAAACTTTTTGGGTGTGAACGGTTCGAGTTCGGAAAAAAAAACAAATTTTTAAAAAGAGAAAGTATGGAAAATGCTTAAAAAAATACTAAAAAATCTAGAAATAAAGAGACTCTTTACTGCAGAATATTATAAGCAACGGTTTATTAGATATTGAAATAAAAACTAATGTGTATGTGGAAAGATTATCAACTCTAAATGACCTCTGTTCACAAACGGGCATAACACCAGGTGTTTTAGTCTGGTAATCAATTTGATACATTGTACACTATACTGAGGGTGGGGTGGTGTCTGCTTCTGATTGAGATTTGAGAATTAATTTCCCTAAAACATCCTAATATGCTGCATTTAACCTTTTTGCTGCTGAGGCTTTTCACACCTCTGTGCTGAGGTCATTTTTACCGCTTTCGCTCATCATGTTTAACCGCGTTTTGTAGCCATATTTTGATATATGACCCAGACATATTATATATCATTCTTTATGGCAGACTTGGCAGATTCATAATATGTCATTATTATATGTATACGTTATGTCATGTCTGTATATTATAACAAAAAATGAAATAATATTAGAATTTTCAATAATTTATTATGTGTAAAGTGTTTTTTTCACATTTTAACATGCGATCATTTGCGGTTATATTTTGTATGGGGTGCGTTTGTTAAAAAAATTAGAAATGGGGTCTCGTTACATTTTTTTTGGGGAAAATTTTGCTTTTTTAACAAACACACCGCATACAAAAATCGTTAGTGCAGCATTATTGTTCACATTATAATTGAAATGGTAACAATATTGCTGCATTAACAAAACAAAAACAAAAAAGCTTGTTTATTTTTTTTTAGAATTTTTCTAAATATTTTTATTTATTTATTTTTTTATTTTTTAAAAAAACATTTTTCATGCTCATGTTTGGTATCCTTGGAAAGACCATGCTCTGGCCGATCCAACCATACCAAACATTAACCCCTAGCTGCCACGGATCGGGAGATAGGGGGTTCATTGGAACCCCCTATCTCCACCATTGGTGGCAGCTAGGGGTTAACTCCGGGACTGGCGTCATCGTGCTATGCACAATGACGCCAGTCCTCAGGGGGAGTTCCTGGAGGTTTGGCCGACATCCAAGATGTCGGCCAGCCCCAGGAGAGGATCATGATCCGGCGCTTTTCAGCGCCGATTCGTGATCCGGCTCCCCAGGGGTTAATCACAGCCACCGTTTGGAAGGGCAGGCTGTGCCCATCCAAACAGTGCCTGGATTAACCCTCTGCCCCCCGGCGATCGGGAGGGAGAGAGGTCCGAAGGACCTCCCCCCTCCCTTTCAGGCGCTTTCTCTGCACATGCAGGGGGGCACCTTAATTAGATGTCATCGTGCCGCCGCAATGACATCTAATTGCTCCGCCGGGGTTCCAGAGTGCTGGGCTGACATCCAAGATGTCAGCCCGCACCGGGGGGCGCAGCAATCCGCCGCAATCTGGTGGATTGCTGCCTCCTGTGCATGGACGCGCTCAGCGCGTCTATAGCACAGGAGAACCACTTGGCTGGACGCGCTGAGCGCGTCCATAGCAGCCAAGTGGTTAACTGGTGTTTGAAAAAAATTCAAAATAACATCTAAAGCAATGTTATTTTTCACCTCGGGATTAAACAGTCAGAGGGTTATTCAGAGAGCGGTGAAAAGCAGGAGAATAACTAGAGAACGGAATGCGCGAAAACGGTCATACGATGCGCATTTTGTGCGTGATTTTTTACGGATCCAAACCAGGACATTTGGGTGTCTGGACGTTATGTTGGCCAGACATGAGCAGGGTCTGACGTCTCCAAATCACGCACACACGCCGCTAGTGGACGAGGCGCACTCTGTACGTCCATACTAGCAGTTCTGCGTTCTCGAAAAAATGAGTTCATTTTCCACTTGCGTTGTGCAAGTGGACTTTCGTGCAACCGTACTTCGTATATTGGCCGTCATTGCCCGTCATTTGCTGCTAGTGCAGCCGTGATTAAGTGCGCCTAAACGCTTTTTAAAAATTTGCTAGTCTGACCCTAGCCTAAATGGGAGAATTTTTCTGGTTTGGCTATTTTGACCTAGAATTTTCCATTCTCCAATCATTCTCCTGCTCTTCACTGCTCTCTGAATAACCCTGACAGGGTTATTCAGAGAAAGGTGAAACTCAGGAGAATGACTGGAGAATGGAAAATTCTAGGTCAAAATAGCCAAACCAGAAAAATTCTCCCATTTATCTCACTTTCCAAATCGGCTATTTGGTCTAGATTGTTCTCTTCTCTTGCCAGTTCTCCTGGCTTTCACCTCTCTCTCAGGGTTGTTCAGAGAAAGGTGAAAACCAGGAGAATGGCAGGAAAATAGAACAATCTGGACCAATTAGCCGATTTGGAAAGTGAGATAAGGCTAGGGTCAGACTAACGCATTTTTCACACCGACCGTCAAAAAGTGCGTCCGAACGCATTGCCGTATTTTTTCACGGAATGCGCGAAAACGGTCATACGATGCGCATTTTTGAGCGTGATTTTTTACGGATCCAAACCAGGACATTTGGGTGTCTGGACGTTATGTTGGCCTGACATGAGCAGGGTCTGACTCAAGCACACACGCCGCTAGAGGACGCAGCGCACTCTCTACGTCCGTACTAGCGGTTCTGCTTTCTCGAAAAAATGCGTTCATTTTCCACTTGCGTTGCGCAGCCAGACTTTCATGCGACCGTACTTCGTATATTGGCCATCATTGCTAGGGATGAGCCGAACACTCCCCGAGTTCGGTTCGAGCCCAAACCCGAACTTCCCATTTGTTCGGGACCGAACTTGAACCTGAACCCGAACCCGAACCCCCATGCAAGTCAATGGGGCTGAAAAATTCTTTTTTTTAGAGTGCCCTCCAAGAGGGCATATATGCTACATATTTGCCATAAAAGGGTATGGGGGTCCGGTACTGGGGGACAGGAAACAAGGACAAAAAGTTTTAAAAAAAAACGTTTTTAAAGGGACAGTGAGTTTTCCATGAAATAAGGGTTAAAAATAAAAACGAAAAATTCCTTCAAATATCGTGCCTAGGAGGTCCCCATAACCTGCCCGTGAAGTGGTGGATTTCTAGGATGTATAGAAACACTTAAAAACAAATAAATGACGTTTCATATGACGGTAAATGCTTTTCCTTTAATCTATCCATAAACAACTGCTTGGGGCGGCAACCTGTATGAAAAGACATTTTAGGACGCGCAGAAAATGTTTAGTGTTTTTTTGGGCTAAATTATTGTGAAACTTATGCAGGCTTTGGATGAAAGTAACAATAGGTGCTTTAAAATTGGGCTTTTAGCATCGGCAACAGTGCCGTCACACCGTAACCCCTCTGAGGATATGAATCTGATACAGGCGTCAATGGCAGTGCACCCAGATATTGTGACTTTAGTGCCAGGCATGCAAGTACTATCATACAGTAACCCCTCTGTAGTATTGTGTGGAAGAGTGCAGGGGTGGACCATGCGGTCCTATATTAAAAAGATATGAATCTGGAATGGGCGTCAGTGCACCCAGATATTCTGCTTTGGTGCAAGACTGCCAGGCCAGCAAGTAGTATCATCATACAGTAACCCCTCTGTGGTATGGTGGAAGAGTGCAGGGGTGGACCATGTGGTTCTATATTGAAAAGGGTTTTTTTATCTGTTAATGGGCGTCAGTGCACCCAGATATTGTGCCTTTAATGCCAGGCCAGCAAGTATCATCATACAGTAACCCCTCTGTAGTATTGTGGAAGAGTGCAGGGGTGGATCATGTGGTCCTATATTGAAAAGTGTTTTTTTTATCTATTAAGGGGCGTCAGTGCACCCAGATATTGTGCCTTTAATGCCAGGCATCAAGTCTCATCATACAGTAACCCCTCTGTGGTATTGTGGAAGAGTGCAGGGGTGGACCATGTGGTCCTATATTGAAAAGTGTTTTTTTTATCTATTAAGGGGCGTCAGTGCACCCAGATATTGTGCCTTTAATGCCAGGCATCAAGTCTCATCATACAGTAACCCCTCTGTGGTATTGTGGAAGAGTGCAGGGGTGAACCTTGCGGTCCTATATTAAAAAGATATGCATCTGGTTAAGGCGTCAGTGCACCCAGATATTCTGCCTTTGGTGCAAGACTGCCAGGCCAGCAAGTATCATCATACAGTAAGGCTGGGGTCAGATGAACGCAGTGTTAACGTCCGTGTTGCCCGCACATAAGTACAGTCAGGGCCGCCATCAGGGCATTACGCCCATTACTGCCGTAAGGGGCCCGGGCCCGGTGGGGGCCCGGGCCGCCGGGGCCTGGGGGGAGGATCCCGGGCCCCCGACGGCAGCGGCGTCGCCCTTTAACAGCTCCGGTATCGGACTCGATGAGTCCGAATCCGGAGCTGTGTCGCTGCTGCTGCTGCTGCAGGAGCCGGAGGAGACTGAGACACTGTGTCTCCTCCGGCTCCTGGCAGCTTCACTTCCTGCTGGGCGGGCCAAGCAGCGTGTGAGGGGCCTCCCAAGCACGTTGCTTTGGCTCCGCCCCTCCACTCAGTGAAGCTGCGCGCCGGAGCTGGAGGGGCCGGGAAGAAGACAGAAGAAAAGAAGAGCTGAAGAGCAGAAGAAAAGAAGATAGAAGACAGCGAGTGGTGAGCCAGGGCCCAGACCCTAAGACCCAGGGCCCAGACCCCAAGGCCCAGGACCCAGACCCCAAGGCCCAGACCCCTAGGCCCAAACCTCTAGGCTCAGACCCAGGACCCAGACCTCTAGGCCCAGACCCCTAGGCCCAGACCCCTAGGCCCAGACCTCTAGGCTCAGACCCAGGGCCCAGACCCAGACCTCTAGGCCCAGGGCCCAGACCCCAAGGCCCAGGGCCCAGACCCCAGACCCTAGGGCCCAGGGTCCAGACCCCTAAGCCCAGGGCCCAGACCCCAAGACCCAAACCCAGGGCCCAGACCCTATGGCCCAGACCCCTAGGCCCAAACCCATGGCCCAGACCCTAGGGCCCAGGGCCCAGACCCCAAGGCCCAGACCCAAGGCCCAGACCCAAGGCCCAGGGCCCAGACCCTAGGGCCCAGGGTCCAGACCCCTAGGCCCAGGGCCCAGACCCTATGGCCCAAACCCATGGCCCAGACCCCAAGGCCCAGACCCTAGGGCCCAGACCCTTAGGCCCAGACCCCTAGGCCCAGACCCTTAGGCCCAGACCCCTAGGCCCAGACCCCTAGGCCCAGACCCTAGGGCCCAGACCCTAGGGCCCAGGGTCCAGACCCCTAGGCCCAGACCCAAGGCCCAGACCCAAGGCCCAGACCCAGGGCCCAGAACCCTAGGGCCCAGGGTCCAGACCCCTAGGCCCAGGCCAGGCCCAGACCCAGGGCAAATGCCCAGGGCCCAGACCCCAAGACCCAAACCCAGGGCCCAGACCCTATGGCCCAGACCCAGGGCAAAGGCCCAGGGCCCAGACCCAGGGTCCAGACCCCTAGGCCCAAACCCATGGCCCAGGACCCAGACCCTAGGGCCCAGACCCAGGGCCCAGACCCCAAGGCCCAGACCCAGGGCCCAGACCCCTAAGCCCAAACCCAGGGCCCAGACCCCAGACCCCAGGGCCCAGACACTAGGGCCCAGACCCCTAGGCCCAGACCCCAAAGCCCAGACCCTAGGGCCCAGACCCTAGGGCCCAGACCCCTAGGCCCAGACCCAAGGCCCAGACCCTAGGGCCCAGGGTCCAGACCCCTAGGCCCAGGGCCAAGGCCCAGACCCAGGGCAAATGCCCAGGGCCCAGACCCCAAGACCCAAACCCAGGGCCCAGACCCTATGGCCCAGACCCAGGGCAAAGGCCAGGGCCCAGACCCAGGGTCCAGACCCCTAGGCCCAAACCCATGGCCCAGACCCAGACCCTAGGGCCCAGACCCAGGGCCCAGACCCCCTAGACCCAAACCCAGGGCCCAGACCCCAAGGCCCAGACCCAGGGCCCAGACCCCTAGGCCCAGACCCAGGGCCCAGACCTCTAAGCCCAGACCCCAAGGCCCAGACCCAAGGCCCAGACACTAGGGCCCAGACCCAGGGCCCAGACCCCTAGGCCCAAACCCAGGGCCCAGACCCCAAAGCCCAAATACAGACCCAGGGTCCAGACCCCAAACCCAGGGCCCAGACCCCAAAGCCCAAATACAGACCCAGGGCCCAGACCCTAGGGTCCAGACCCCATACCCAGGGCCCAGACCCCAAGGCCCAGACCCAGGGCCCAGACCCCAAGGCCAGACCCCAGGGCCCAGACCCTAGGACCCAGACCCCAGGGACCAGACCCAGAGACCAGGGCCCAGGCTAGACCCCAGGGACCAGACCTCAGGGACCAGACCCCAGGGACCAGACCTCAGGGCCCAGACCCTAGGGCCCAGACCCCAAGGCCCAGACCCCAAGGCCCAGACCCTAGGACCCAAGGCCCAGGGACCAGACCCAGAGACCAGGGCCCAGGTTAGACCCCAGGGACCAGACCCCAAGGCCCAGTCCCAGGGACCAGACCCAGGGCCCAGACCCAGACCCAAAGGCCATCATACACATCCCGTTTCTGTGAGATTTATTGCTGTGGATTCTGTGATATGTTCAGACACACCGCTCATTACTGTGAGTTTTATTGCTGTGGATACTGTGATAAGCTAATACACACTGCACATTACTGGGAGTTTTATTGCTGTGGTGCTATGTTATGTCTTTTTTTTTGAAGGGGGAGAAAAGCTCTTAGAGGTTGAGGGGGGGCCCTGGGGGGCCCCATCGTGAGGTTTAGTAAGGGGCCCCATCATTTCTGATGGCTGCCCTGAGTACAGTCATGGCCGAAATTGTTGGCACCCCAGACATTTTTCCAGAAAATCAAGTATTTCTCACAGAAAAGTATTGCAGTAACACATGTTTTGCTATACACATGTTTATTCCCTTTGTGTGTATTGGAAGAAAACAAAAAAAGGGAGGAAAAAAAGCAAATTGGACATAAGGTCACACAAAACTCCAAAAATGGGCTGGACAAATTTCTTGGCACCCTTAACTAAATATTTGGTTGCACACCCTTTGGAAAAAATAACTGAAATCAGTGGCTTCCTATAACCATCAATAAGCTTCTTACACCTCTCACATGGAATTTTGGACCACTCTTCCTTTGCAAACTGCTCCAGGTCTCTCTTATTGGAAGGGCGCCTTTTCCCAACAGCACTTTTAAGATCTCTCCACAGGTGTTCAATGGGATTTAGATCTGGACTCATTGCTGGCCACTTCAGAACTCTCCAGCGCTTTGTTGCCATCCATTTCTTGCTGCTTTTTGACATATGTTTGACATTATCCTCCTGGAAGACCCAAGATCTCGGACGCAAACCCAGCTTTCTGACACTGGGCTCTACAGTGCGAGCCAAAATCCTTTGGTAATCCTCAAATTTCATGATGTCTTGCACACATTCAAGGCACCCAGTGCCAGAGTCAGCAAAACAACCCCAAAACATCATTGAACCTCCACCATATTTCACTGTAGGTACAGTGTTCTTTTCTTTGTAGGCCTCATTCTGTTTTCGGTAAGCAGTAGAATGATGTGCTTTACCAAAAAGCTATCTTGGTCTCATCTGTCCACAATACGTTTTCCCAGAAGGATTTTGGCTTACTCAAGTACATTTTGGCAACCTGTAGTCTTGCTTTTTTATGCCTCTGTGTCAGCAGTGGGGAACTTCTGGGTCTCCTGCCATAGCGTTTCATTTCATTTAAATGTTGACGGATAGTTCGCGCTGACACTGATGCTCCCTGAGCCTGCACGACAGCTTGAATTTCTTTGGAACTTGTTTGGGTCAGCTTATCCCCCATCCGGACTATCCTGCGTTGCAACCTTTCATCAATTTTTCTCTTCTGTCCACCCACAGAGAGATTAGCTACAGTGCCATGGGTTGCAAACTTCTTGATAATGTTGCACACTGTGGACAAAGGCAAATCTAGATCTCTGGAGATGGACTTGTAACCTTGAGATTGTTGATATTTTTCCACAATTTTGGTTCTCAAGTCCTCAGACATTTCTCTTCTCCCCTTTCTATTGTCCATGCTTAGTGTGGCACACACAGACACACAATGCAAAGACTAAGTGAACTTCTCTCCTTTTTATCGGCTTTCAGGTGTGATTTTTATATTGCCCACACCTGTTACTTGCCCCAGGTGAGTTTACAGGAGCATCACATGATTGAAACCTATCTTATTTATCCACAATTTTGAAAAGGTGCCAAGTATTTTGTCCAGCCCATTTTTGGAGTTTTGTGTGACATTATGTCCAATTTGCGTTTTTCCTCCCTTTTTTTGTTTTGTTCCAATACACACAAAGGGAATAAACATGTGTATAGCAAAACATGTGTTACTGCAATACTTTTCTGTGAGAAATACTTGATTTTCTGGAAAAATGTATGGGGTGCCAACAATTTCGGCCATTACTGTACGTCCGTGATAGCATACAATTGTGTTAAATGGAGCCCCACACACGAAGTACGTCCGCACAGAAGTGCGGGGGCTGACGGACGCTGCAAATGGACGCAGGTTAGGCAAGAACATAATACTGCTAGAACGGACGTGCAGAGTGCGCCAAGTCCACAACGTCAGCAAAGCTTTGTGTGTGAGTGATGCAACAAGGTCAGACGGACTGCATTTATACATCCAGCATTTTTGACGGACAGAATGTTCTTTCATTGTAATTTATTTTCCCTGCTACATCAGTGAAAAAAATGAACTGTGTGTCACTGGCCACTACCTTGTCGTCACAGTCAGTAAGTACGTCCGTACTGCACGGACGCACAGTCCGTAGAAAATGCGCTCATCTGACCCTAGCCTAACCCCTCTGTGGTATTGTGTAAGAGTGCAGGGGTGGACCATGTTGTCCTATATTGAAAAGTTTTTGATCTGGTAATGGGCGTCAGGGCATCCAGATATTGTGCCTTTAATGCCAGGCCAGCAAGTATCATCATACAGTCAGTCACCCCTCTGTGGTATTGTGGAAGAGTGCAGGGTTGGACCCTGCGGTTCAAAAAATTAAAATGATATAAATCTGGCACAGGCGTCAGTGCAGCCAAATATTGTGCCTTTCATGGCAGCAAGTGCCTTCACACCGTAACCCTTTTGTGGTATTGTGGAAGAGTTCAGTGCTGGAAGTTTTGTGAATGCAGAAGAGGACATCCCCTATCTATTCCATTACTTCAGCATCAGGGGATTGATAGCTGCTTGTCCAGGACTGATTCATTTTTATAAATGTCAGCCGGTCTACAGAGTCGGTGGACAGACGCACTCTTTTGTCTGTGACAAAACCTCCAGCGGCACTGAACGTCCTTTCGGAAAGCACGCTAGATGAAGGGCAACCTAGTAGCTGCATAGCATATTGGCTAAGTTCTGGCCAGTGATCCAATCTCAACACCCAGTAAGCCAGTGGATCATCTGCTGGAAAGGTATCCAGGTCTGTCCTTGCCCCTAGGTAGTCCCGCACCATATAGTGAAGACGCTGGCAATGGGTGCCTACATTTGACGTCCTTGGGCGTCGTGGAATAAATTTTTTTAAAAAAGCATCAGTCAAGCGGCCCTGGCCTTCACCGCTATTCCTCTGATCACCTGCAGCCTCAGAAGCACGTGTGTCAGCACTTGGTAATCTACCAGTGCCTGGAAAGGTGTTACACAAGTGTCGCTTTAGAGCGTCCTCAAGTTTTGTCATCCTGTGCTCCCTCTGTGCGGGAAGGATGAGCTCTGCAACTTTCCCCTTGTATCGTGGATCAAGAAAGGTTGCCAACCAGTAATGATCCCTCTCCTTGATAGCGCGAATCCTGGGGTCCTTTAGCAGGCTTTGCATCATTAAGGAGCCCATGCAGCGTAGGTTGGAGGTGGTATTAGCTGCCGAGTCTTCCTGGTCAATGAGGATGACCGTATCGTGCACTCCCTCCTCCCAGCCATGCACAAGCCCTTCTGTTTCTGGGCACACAAAACCCTCCCTTGAGGAATCCCCACCTTCAATGCCCCCACTACTTAAATAGTCTTCCTCCTCCTCATCCTCCTCCTGTCTGATCTGAGTAGGACCCGCTGGAATGCAGTCTGCGGAAAGACTGGGGCCTTGAGAGCTAGGGAAGGTCTCCTCTTCCTCCCGCTGCTCTGCCTCTAGAGCCACATCTATAATTCCCCGCAGAGTGTGCTCCAGCAGGAACACTAAAGGAATTGTGTCACTGATGCATGCACTGTCCCTGCTCACCATCCTCATTGCCTCCTCAAATGGTGACAGTACAGTGCATGCATCCTTGATCATCAGCCACTGCGGGGGGGGAAAAAAAACAAGTTGACCTGAACCTGTCCTTGTGCCATACTCACACAGGTACTCGTTGATGGCCCTCTGCTGCTTGTGCAGACGCTGCAGCATTGCTAATGTCGAGTTCCACCTGGTGGGCATGTCACAGATCAGACAGTTTGTGGGAAGGTGGAATTCTCTTTAATTTCTGCCAGGCGAACGCTTGCTGGGAATGACCGTCGTAAGTGGCTGCAGACTTTTCTGGCCTGGATGAGAAGCTCTGCCAGCCCTGGGTACTTGGTTAGGAAATGCTGTACCACCAGATTTAGGATGTGTGCTAGGCATGGTACATGCGTCAATTTACCCTTGCGTAGGGCGGAGAGAAGGTTGCTGCCATTATCGCAGACGATCATTCCCAGCTCAAGCTGGCGAGGTGTTAACCATTTCTGCACCTGCCCCTTCAGAGCTGACAGAATTTATGACCCGGTGTGGCTCCTGTCCCCTAAACAAACCAGCTCAAGCACAGTATGGCTTCTTTTTGCTTGAGCCATTGCATAGACCCTGTCAGGCGTCGGTTTAACTGCCACTTCGCCAGAGACACAGAAGGAGGAGGAGGAGGAGGGAGAGGTGGTGGTGGTGGAGCAGACAGACCTCATACAAGCAGCTTTCTGGAGGCGTGGTGGATGAACAAGCTCCAGCACAAAGCCCCATCTTGGATCCCTCCCAGCTGCAATCAGAGTTACCCAGTGTGCCGTGAAGGAAATGTAACGACCCTGTCCATGCTTGCTGGACCACGTGTATAAAGTGACATGCACCTTGCTGCTGACTGCCTTTCCCAATGACTGGATAAAATTGTCTTCCACGTGCTTGTATAGTGCTGGAATGGCCTTGCGTGAAAAGTAATAGCGTTTTGGAACCTGCCACTGTGGTACAGCACATTTAGCAAATTCACGGAAGGGAGCAGAGTCCACCAGCTGGAAAGGCAGCAGCTGCAATGCGAGTAATTTTGCTAAGCTGGCATTTAGACGCTGTGCTTGGGGATGGTTGGGACTATATTTTTTCTTTCGCTGCAGCAGCTGCGGCAACGTAATCTGACTGCGTAAATCTTCAGCTACTGGGATGATGTCACATTGTGAGGATGGACCTGCTGGTACATCCATTACTGTAGCATCATCCCTGTCGGTGGAGGTTGTAGGCAATGACATGGCAGGACATACAGTGTGGGTAGAGACAGATGAGGAGGAGGAGGACCTACACAATGTTTTGCGCCAACAGGATGTGTGGCACTTGTTCAAATGTCGCCTCAAGCACGTGGTACCCAAGTGTCCGGTGTTTATCCCACGCTTCAGCCTCCTCTGACATAGATTACAAATAGCAACGGTGGGGTCTGCTGCACATTTCTTAAAGAACTCCCAGACAGCAGAGTTCCTGCATGTGTTCTTTCAGACAACAGTGCCTTGCACCGGAGCAGCTCTGACATCTGATGCCTTGGACTGGCTAGTGCTACGGTTGGTCACAGAGGATGTTGTGCCTCGTGTTTGCTGTGCCTCCTCCTCCTCCCTCCTCCTCCTCCTCACTTGATTCCTCAGTTCGATCTGGCACCCAGGTGGAGTCAGTGACCTCATCATCAATGTCATCGTCACCCCCTATCTCCTCATCACTGGAGCCAACTTGGCAGTACACTGCAGCTGCTGGGTCAACATGAGTGCCAGTTATTTGTGTGTCATCACTTGCACCCCCTTCCTCTAGGTTGATTATACACCCTTCCTCAACCTCAGAGATTGAATCAGAGCACTGTACTTGCTGCGCATCCTCAAGCAGCATGTCACTCTCATTGTAGTCAAACAATTCAGCTGACTCCTCCGTGTGTGATAGTGAGGCTACAACAGGAGTAGCTATGGACATAGAGGCTGCATTAGATGCTTTGACAGCTGAGGTGGACTGTAAAGCACTATAAACCTGGCTGGCAGAGGACTCGGAGGATGAGGATGGCCTGGTTAGCCAATCCACCAAGTCCTCTGTATGTTGCTGCTGCTTAAGACGGCCAGCACCAGTTAGAAAGGACAAGCGTGCCCCTGCAGAGGATGCACCACATCCACCACGACCAGAGTCACAGCCTCCCGACTCAGGGGCTGCTTGCCCTCTTATCTGTGGCTGAGAGCGTCTGCCTGTCCTTTTTGTTCTTTCAGACATGGTGAGTGATATATAGATTAAAATATACAGAACTCTGATTCAACTCTGGTATAAAGATTTAAATAACTCTGGTATAACTCAGTGAGACACACTGATAGCTGGCAGCCAGTGACAAGAGACAGATCACCTTAATTCACAAATGTTTTAAATAAATTAGTGAGCCCAAAATACAGCGTGGTACTGTATGTATGACGAGGCACAGATCACCTTAATTCCCAAGTGTTTTAAAGAAATTAGTGAGCCCCAAAATACAGCGTGGTACTGTTTGTATGACGAGACACAGATCACCTTAATTCCCAAGTGTTTTAAAGAAATTAGTGAGCCCCAAAATACAGCGTGGTACTGTGTGTATGACGAGACACAGATCACCTTAATTCCCAAGTGTTTTAAAGAAATTAGTGAGCCCCAAAAAAACTTGCTGGCTGTGTGAAGAGAAACAGAAGATCACCTTGATTCACAAGTGTTTTAAAGAAATTAGTGAGCCCCAAAATACAGCGTGCTACTGTTTGTATGACGAGACACAGATCACCTTAATTCCCAAGTGTTTTAAAGAAATTAGTGTGCCCCAAAATACAGCGTGGTACTGTATGTATGACGAGACACAGATCACCTTAATTCCCAAGTGTTTTAAAGAAATTATTGAGCCCCAAAAAAACTTGCTGGGATGGATAGAAATATGTAAAAACCAAAAAATGACATTTCAAATGACGGTAAATGCTTTTCCTTTAATCTATCCATAAACAACTGCTTGGGGCGGCAGTCTGTACGAAAAGAGGAGAAATTTTCGGACACGCAGAAAAAGTTTACTGATTTTTTTGGCGGTGAAAAGCAGGAGAATGACTGGAGAATGCAAAATTCTAGACCAAATAGCCGATTTGGAAAGTGAGATAAATGGGAGAATTTTTCTGGTTTGGCTATTTTGACCTAGAATTTTCCATTCTCCAGTCATTCTCCTGAGTTTCACCTTTCTCTGAATAACCCTGTCAGGGTTATTCAGAGAGCGGTGAAGAGCAGGAGAATGACTGGAGAATGGAAAATCTAGGTCAAAATAGCCAAACCAGAAAAATTCTCCCATTTAGGCTAGGGTCAGACTAGCAAATTTTTAACGTGCGTTTTGGCGCACTTAATCACGGCCGCACTAGCAGCAAATGACGGGCAATGACGGCCAATATACGAAGTATGATCGCACAAAAGTCTGGCTGCGCAACGCAAGTGGAAAATGAATGCATTTTTTCGAGAACGCAGAACCGCTTGTATGGACGTACAGAGTGCGCTAAGTCCACTAGCGGCGTGTGTGCATGATTTGGAGACGTCAGACCCTGCTCATGTCCGGCCAACATAACGTCCAGACACCCAAAGTTTCCTAGTTTGGATCCGTAAAAAATCACGCACAAAAATGCGCATCGCCTGACCGTTTTCGCGCATAACGAAAAATGCGTTAGTCTGACCCTAGCCTTATCTCACTTTCCAAATCGGCTATTTGGTCCAGATTGTTCTCTTTTCCTGCCATTCTCCTGGTTTTCACCTTTCTCTGAACAACCCTGAGAGAGAGGTGAAAGTCAGGAGAACTGGCAGGAGAAGAGAACAATCTAGACCAAATAGCCAATTTGGAAAGTGAGTTAAATGGGAGATTTCTTCTGGTTTGGCTATTTTGACCTAGAATTTTCACTTCTCCAGTTATTCTCCTGCTTTTCACCCCTCTCTGAATAACCCTGTGAATGTTTAATCCCGAGGTGAAAAATAACATTGCTTTAGATGTTATTTTGAATTTTTTTCAAACACCAGTTAAATGCAGCATATTAGGAAGTTAAGGGAGATTAATTCTCAAATCTCAATGAAAAGCAGACACCACCCCACCCCCTCAGTACCTCAGTATAGTGTGCAATGTATCAAATTGATTACCAGACTAAAAACACCTGGTGTTATGCAAGTTTGTGAACAGAGGTCATTTAGAGTTGAGAATCTTTCCACGTATACATTAGTTTTTAATTCCATATCTAATAAACCATTGCTTAGAATATTCTACAGTAAAGAGTCTCTTTATTTCTAGATTTTTTATTATTTTCTTAAGCATTTTCTATACTTTTTCCAAAATTTCTTTTTTTTTTTCGAACTCGAACCGAACACACCCTAAAAGTTCGAAGTTCACAAACTTTCGAACTGCCAAAGTTCAGGCCGAACTCCGAACCGTCCGAACCCGAACAGCTCATCCCTACTTGTAACCTGTGGCTTCTCACTGCCACCCATCAGGGGGTCACACTGATTTATAGGAGGTTTCTGAGACTTGTAATCTGTGGCTTCTCACTGCCACCCATCAGGGGGTCACACTGATTTATAGGAGGTTTCTGAGACTTGTAATCTGTGGCTTCTCACTGCCACCCATCAGGGGGTCACACTGATTTATAGGAGATTTCTGAGAATTGCAATCTGTGGCTTCTCACTGCCACCCATCAGGAGGTCACACTGATTTATAGGAGGTTTCTGAGATTTGTAATCTGTGGCTTCTCACTGCCACCTATCAGGGGGTCACACTGATTTATAGGAGGTTTCTGAGACTTGTAATTTGTGTCTTCTCACTGCACCCATCAGGGGGTCCCACATACTTCTATCAGATTTATGCGAATTGTAATCTGTGGCTTCTCACTGCCATCCATCAGGGGGTCTCACTGATTTATAGGAGGTTTCTGAGACTTGTGATCTGTGGCTTCTCACTGCCACCCATCAGGGGGTCTCACTGATTTATAGGAGGTTTCTGAGATTTGTAATCTATGGCTTCTCACTGCCACCCATCAGGGGGTCCCACATACTTCTAGCAGATTTATGCGAATTGTAATCTGTGGCTTCTCACTGCCACCCATCAGGGGGTCACACTGATTTATAGGAGGGAATTGTAATCTGTGTCTTGTCACTGGCTGCCAGCTATCAGGGTGTCTCACTGAGTTATACCAAAGTTCTGTAAATCTTTAATCTTTATACCAGAGTTGAATCAGAGTTCTGTATATATTTAACCCCTTAGTGACCGGGCGGTTTTACACAAATCCGTCCTTTAGTGACCGCTGCTGTTTTTACGTTTCTGCGCTGTTAGTGTTTAGGTCAAATTTTCCTCTTACTCATTTATTCAACCCACACATATTATACACCCTTTTTCCCCGCCATTAAATGGACTTTCTAGAAATACCATTATTTCCATCATATCCAATAATTTACTATAAAAAAAATATGAAATTTGATGAAAAAATGGTAAAAACACACTTTTTCGTAATTTAATCCCCAAAATCTACAACCACCAATAAAGACCCCTGCTAAATAGTTTCAAAATTTTATCCTGAGAATAGAGATACCCAATTTTTACATGTTTTTGCCTTTTAACCCTTTCACTGCTGAGCCAGTTCACCTATGTGCGCTGCGCTCATTCTGACCATTTTGTGCTAATTATTTTGAGATGACAGCCTAGGTCCTATTTAATTAAACCCCCCCAGACAAAAAAAACTTTAAAAAAACATTTTTTTATTTTATTTAATTTTTTTATTATTATTCTTTTAATTTTTTTTTTTTAAATGTTTTTTAAACCAAACCTGGTCATGTTTGGTATCATTGGAAAGGCCATGATCAAGCCTTTCAAATGATGTCAAATATCAGGAGATAAGGGGATCCTTAGTTTCCCCTTATCTCTACATGGCAGCTAGATGGTTAACTGGCCCACTGACATCCTCACACATATGGTGAGGTTGTCAGTGGGTGGGGGGGACCTGGAGGCCTGGCTGACATCCAAGATGTCAGTCCCCCTCCAGGTTCGAATCGCATTTTCGGAACGTGATTCGGCGGCGAAACGGTTAATGCCATACACTGCTGAAAAGGGGAGACCTGTACGGTCTAAGAAAGACCCGTGGACAGGACGTTTAGGGTACGTTCCTGCATGTGTTCTTTCAGACAACAGTGCCTTGCACCGGAGCAGCTCTGACATCTGATGCCTTGGACTGGCTACTGCTACGGTTGGTCACAGAGGATGTTGTGCCTCGTGTTTGCTGTGCCTCCTCCTCCTCCCCCTCCTCCTCCTCCTCACTTGATTCCTCAGTTCGATCTGGCACCCAGGTGGAGTCAGTGACCTCATCATCAATGTCATCGTCACCCCCTATCTCCTCATCACTGGAGCCAACTTGGCAGTACACTGCAGCTGCTGGGTCAACATGAGTGCCAGTTATTTGTGTGTCATCACTGGCACCCCCTTCCTCTAGGTTGATTATACACCCTTCCTCAACCTCAGAGATTGAATCAGAGCACTGTACTTGCTGCGCATCCTCAAGCAGCATGTCACTCTCATTGTAGTCAAACAATTCAGCTGCCAAAGCATCTAATGCAGCCTCCATGTCCATAGCTACTCCTGCCGTAGCCTCGCTATCACACACGGAGGAGTCAGCTGAATTGTTTGACAACAATGACAGTGACATGCTGCTTGAGGATGAGCAGCAAGTACAGTGCTCTGATTCAATCTCTGAGGTTGAGGAAGGGAGTATAATCAACCTAGAGGAAGGGGGTGCCAGTGATGACACACAAATAACTGGCACTCATGTTGCCCCAGCAGCTGCAGCATACTGCCAAGTTGGCTCCAGTGACGAGGAGATAGGGGGTGAAGATGACATTGATGATGAGGTCACTGACTCCACCTGGGTGCCAGATCGAAATGAGGAATCAAGTGAGGAGGAGGGGAGGAGGAGGAGGCACAGCAAACACAAGGCACAACATCCTCTATGACCAACCGTACCACTAGCCAGTCCAAGGCATCAGATGTCAGAGCTGCTTCGGTGCAGAGTGCTGTTGTCTCAAAGCACACACGCAGGAACTCTGCTGTCTGATGAGAGTTCTTTAAGAAATGTGCGGCAGACCCCACCATTGCTATTTGTAATCTATGACAGATGAGGCTTAAGCGTGGGAAAGACACCGGACACTTGGGTACCACGTGCTTGAGGCAACATATGACCTCACACCACACATCCCATTGGCGCAAAACTTTGCGTATGTCCTCCTCCTCCTCATCTGTCTCTACCCCCACTGTATGTCCTGCCATGTCATTGCCTACAACCTCCACTGACAGGGATGATGCTACAGCAATGGATGTACCAGCTCCTTCCTCACAATGTGACAGCATCCCATCAGCTGAAGATTTACGCAGTCAGATTACGTTGCAGCAGCTGCTGCAGCGTAAGAAAAGATATAGTCCCCACCATCCCCAAGCACAGCATCTAAATGCCAGCTTAGAAAAATTACTGCTGCTGCCTTTCCAGCTGGTGGACTCTGCTCCCTTCCGTGAATTTGCTAAATGTGCTGTACCACAGTGGCAGGTTCCAAAACACCATTACTTTTCACGCAAGGCCATTCCAGCACTATACCAGCACTTGGAAGACAATGTTATCGAGTCATTGGGAAAGGTGGTCAGCAGCAAGGTGCATGTCACTTTAGACACGTAGTCCAGCAAGCATGGACAGGGTCGTTACATTTCCTTCACGGCACACTGGGTAACTCTGATTGCAGCTGGGAGGGATCCAAGACGGGGCTCTGTGCTGGAGCTTGTTCATCCACCATGCCTCCAGAAAGCTGCTTGTATGAGGTCTGTCTGCTCCACCACCACCACCTCTCCCTCCTCCTCTTCCTCCTTCTGTGTCTCTGGCGAAGTGGCAGTTAAACCGACGCCTGACAGGGTCTACGCAATGGCTCAAGCAAAAAGAAGCCATACTGTGCTTGAGCTGGTTTGTTTAGGGGACAGGAGCCACACCGGGCCAGAAATTATGTCAGCTCTGCAGGGCCAGGTGAAGAGATGGTTAAAACCACATCAGCTTCAGCTGGGAATGATCGTCTGTGATAATGGCAGCAACCTTCTCTCCGCCCTACGCAAGGGTAAATTGACGCATGTACCATGCCAAGCACATGTCCTAAATCTAGTGGTACAGTGTTTCCTAACCAAGTACCCAGGGCAGCCAGAGCTTCTCAGCCAGGCCAGGAAAGTCTGCAGCCACTTCAGACGGTCATTCCCAGCAAGTGTTCGCCTGGCAGAAATTCAAAGAGAATTCCACCTTCCCACAAACCGTCTGATCTGTGACATGCTCACAAGGTGGAACTCAACATTAGCAATGCTGCAGCGTCTGCCCAAGCAGCAGAGGGCCATCAACGAGTACCTGTGTGACATTGGCACAAGGACAGGTTCAGGTCAACTTGTTTTCCCCCCCCCCCCGCAGTGGCTGATGATCAAGGATGCATGCACTGTACTGTCACCATTTGAGGAGGCAACGAGAATGGTGAGCAGGGACAGTGCATGCATCAGTGACACAATTCCTTTAGTGTTCCTGCTGGAGCACACTCTGCGGGGAAATATAGATGTGGCTCTAGAGGCAGAGCAGCGGGAGGAAGAAGAGACCTTCCCTAGCTCTGAAGGCCCCAGTCTTTCCGCAGACAGCATTTCAGCGGGTCCTACTCAGATCAGACAGGAGGAAGATGAGGAATATTTAAGCAGTGGGGGCATTGAAGTAGGAGATTCCTCAAGGGAGGGTTTTGTGTGCCTAGAAACACAAGGGCTCATGCATGGCTGGGAGGAGGAAGTGCACAATGGGGTCATCCTCATTGACCAGGAATACTCGGAAGCTAATGTCACCTCCAACCTGTGCTGCATGGGCTCCCTTATAATGCAAAGCCTGCTAAAGGACTCCAGGATTCGTGCTATCAAGGAGAGGGATCATTACTGGTTGGCAACCCTTCTTGATCCACGATACAAGGGGAAAGTTGCAGAGCTCATCCTGCCCGCACAGAGGGAGCACAGGATGAAAAACTTGAGTACGCTCTAAAGCGACACTTGTGTACACTTTTCCAGGCACTGGTAGGTACCAAGTGATGACACACGTGCTTCTGAGGCTGCGGATGATCAAAGGAATAGTGGTGAAGTCCAGGGCCCTTGACTGATGCATTTTTAAATTTTTTTAGTCCACGACGCCCAAGGACGTCAAATGTAGGCACCCATTGCCAGCGTCTTCACCATATGGTGCAGGACTACCTAGGGGCAAGGGCAGACCTGGATACCTTTCCAGCAGATGATCCACTGGCTTACTGGGTGTTGAGATTGGATCACTGGCCAGAACTTAGCCAATATGCTATGCAGCTACTAGGTTGCCTTTCATCTAGCGTGCTTTCTGAAAGGACGTTCAGTGCCGCTGGAGGTTTTGTCACAGACAAAAGAGTGCGTCTGTCCACCGACTCTGTAGACCAGCTGACATTTATAAAAATGAATCAGTCCTGGATCAGCAGCTATCAATCCCCTGATGCTGAAGTAACGGAATAGATCGGGGATGTCTTCTGCATTCACAAAACCTCCAGCACTGAGCTCTTCCACAATACCACAAAAGGGTTACGGTGTGAAGGCACTTGCTGGCATGAAATGCACAATATTTGGCTGCAATGATGCCTGTGCCACATCTATATCATTTTAATTTTTTGAACCGCAGGGTCCAACCCTGCACTCTTCCACAATACTACAGAGGGGTTACTGTATGATAGTACATGCTGGCCTGGCAGTCTGGCACCAAAAGCACAATATCTGGGTGCACTGACGCCCATTACCAGATTAATATCTTTTTAATATTGGACCACATGGTCCACCCCTGCATTCTTCCACAATACTACAGAGGGGTTACTGTATGATTGTACTTGCTGGCCTGGCAGTCTGGCACCAAAGGCACAATATCTGGGTGCATTGACGCCCATTACCAGATTCATATCTTTTTAATATAGGACCACATGTTCCACCCATGCATTCTTCCACAATACTACAGAGGGGTTACTGTATGATAGTACATGTTGGCCTGGCAGTCTGTCACCAAAGGCACAATATCTGGGTGCACTGACGCCTTGACCAGATTCATATCTTTTTAATATAGGACCACATGGTCCACCCCTGCATTCTTCCACAATACTACAGAGGTGTTACTGTATGATTGTACTTGCTGGCCTGGCAGTCTGGCACCAAAAGCACAATATCTGGGTGCACTGACACCCATTACCAGATTCATATCTTTTTAATATAGGACCACATGGTCCACCCCTGCATTCTTCCACAATACTACAGAGGGGTTACTGTACGAATGCACTTGCTGGCCTGGCAGTCTGGCACCAAAGGCACAATATCTGGGTGCACTGACGCCTTGACCAGATTCATATCTTTTTAATATAGGACCGCAAAGTCCACCCCTGCATTCTTCCACAATACTACAGAGGGGTTACTGTATGCAGGGCCGGATTAACATAGGGGCTGATGGAGCAGCAGCTCCAGGCCCATTCCCCAGAAAAGGCCCAGAAAAAGGATAAATATGTCTGCATTGATGGGCATTTGAACCCCTGTATCTCCAACTACACAGCACCTAAAGGGTCATGTGAGGTATCACTGGAAAGGCCATAGCATGACCTTTCCAACAAAATCAAACATGACCAGGTTTTATGTAACAATAAAAATAAAATAACAAATATTTCTTTCTTTTTCTTTTTCTTTCTAAACACAGCAGCAATATTTTTCACTTTTCAATTATAAAGTGAACATCTCATTTCTCTTGTCACCACAAGGTGGAGGTGATGGCACAATCTGTTATTACGTATTGTTACATCAAAACTTAAATGCCGCACTATAGCAAGAGCACTGGGGGACTTTAGAACCCTGCATCTCAAATCTTTACAAGACCGCACAATGATCAAAGTAAGGTGTCATTGGACAGGACAGAGTCTGACCTTTGCATTGATACCAACCAAACATGACCATGTAAATCTAATAGAAAAGAAAACGAAAAAAAACTTTTTTTTATATTTGATTTTAATTCCAAAGCGAAGGCATTTGTCACGTATAAAGGCTGCTGTCAGAAAAATGCAATAACAGTTTCCCCCATTCTTTTTTTTAACAAGAATTCTCTATAGAATATACAACACAAAGTTTGGATAAAATGAGAAAAAAAATATTTTAAACGCTGTAAATGATTGAA
>RXON01001863.1:0-51061 GCA_009667805.1 Leptobrachium leishanense | reverse complement strand
AGAATTTAAAACCTTAATTCTGATGTGAACTGGACAAATGAGACACTGGTTCTGGCTTTTATGGAGGAGTTATCAGAGTCATTGATGCATGAATTGGCTCCACGTAAACTACCTGAGGTATTGTGTGAACTCCTTGTTTATTGTATAGATCTGGATAATCAGATAAGGGACAGAAGGACTCCAAGAGAGAAGCCCAAGAGACCGTTACCTAGGTTGGCCCCTGTCTTTCAGGCACCACCAAGAGAGTTATCTCCTCCCTCTGAGCCTATGCAACTAGGCCGTACTAGGCTTACAGAGGAAGAGAGAACAAGGCGTTTTCGTGAGGGATTGTGCCTGTATTGTGGTTGGGGGGACATGTACGATTTCAATGTCCTACTCGTCCTAAGATGCATGATAAGCCGGAGAAACTACCGCACCTAAGGCAGCTGAGGAGACAGGCCTTGGGTGTGACGTGCATGTCTCCTGTCAAAGACACTAAACTTATGTTACCAGTATCCTTGGCTTGGGAGACCAAGACCACACATACTACCGCTTTTTTGGATTCTGGGACTGCTGGCAACTTTATCGATGTTAACTATGCTTCTTCCATTTCTCTACCTCTGGTTGTAAGAGAGACACCCTTAGCCGTCGAAGCCATAGACGGCAGACCGTTATCCTGCCCTAGGATTACTCACGATACGGTTACAATGGTTCTTACCACTGGTCTCTTGCATAAAGAAGAAATCATATTTCAAGTTATAAATTCACCTTGCAATCCTGTTGTACTTGGTTTCCCTTGGTTGTTGGAACATAATCCTGTTATTGATTGGGCTAAGGGAGAGATACTGTCTTGGAGTCCTGCTTGTTTTGGGACTTGTTTAATACCCATTCAGCATGTCGGTGCCCTGAACACACCCACAGCTCCTCCATTGTCTACTAAGGTTCCTGACCAATACGCCGACCTCAGGGCTGTATTTGATAAAAGAGAGGCAGAGAAACTGCCTCCACATAGACCATATGATTGTGCCATTGATATTCATCCTGGTACCATGCCTCCTCGAGGCAAAGTATATCCTCTTTCCATAAAGGAGAACCAAATTATGGAAGAGTACATAAAGGAGAATTTGGAGAGAGGTTTTATCCGACGTTCTCTTTCCAGCAGGGGCTGGGTTCTTTTTTGTGTCTAAAATAGAGGGAGATTACGCCCGTGTATCGATTATAGGGCTTAACAAGATCACCATTAAGAACGTGTACCCTATCCCTCTCATATCAGAACTGTTCGACAGGTTAAGGGGGTCAGCAGTATACACAAAACTTGATTTAAGAGGAGCTTACAACCTGATACGTATAAAAGAGGGGCATGAGTGGAAAACAGCATTTAACACCAGGAGTGGGCATTATGAATACTTGGTCATGCCTTTCGGTCTTTGTAATGTTCCAGCGGTATTCCAGGATTTTATTAATGATGTGCTCAGAGATTTCTTGCAAACCTTTGTTATAGTATACCTAGACGATATATTGATTTACTCTCCCGATCTGAAAACCCACCATGCACATGTCAGACAGGTATTAGCAAAATTACTGGACAATGGTCTTTATTGCAAACTAGAGAAGTGTTTATTCGACATTACTACTGTGAAATTCCTTGGGTATATTATCACTCCAGAAGGTTTTGAGATGGATCCTTCTAAACTCACGGCCATCTCAGAATGGCCTCTCCCTCAAGGTCTCAAGGCCATACAGAGGTTTCTGGGTTTTTCCAACTATTATAGGAGATTTATCAAGAATTATTCCGCTGTAGCCTCCCCTATCATTAATATGACACGTAATGGTCTGAAGAACCAGATCTGGTCTTCTCAATCCAAACAAGCATTCGAAGCCCTCAAACAAGCTTTCACTTCCGCTCCCGTGTTACGGCATCCTGATCCCAGGATTCCGTTTGTTCTTGAGGTTGATGCTTCCGAGATAGGCATTGGGGCTGTCCTGTCTCAAAGAGAGTCTCCAGGAAAACCTCTACATCCTTGTGGGTTCTTTTCAAGAAAATTATCACCAGCAGAACGCAATTATGATATCGGTAACAGAGAATTGCTTGCTATTGTGTCTGCCCTATCAGAGTGGAGACATTTGTTGGAAGGTACTCTTGACCCTTTATTGATAACAAGGTGGAAAGCCTGCCCAGAGGGCAGTCTATTGTGGATATACTGCCCCTGCTCATGGATATATGCCCCAGCTCATGGATATTGCCCCAGCACGTGGATACTGCCCCAGCACGTGGATACTGCCCCAGCTCGTGGACATTGCCCCAGCTCGTGGATATTGCCCCAGCTCGTGGATATTGCCCCAGCACGTGGATACTGCCCCAGCACGTGGATACTGCCCCAGCTCGTGGACATTGCCCCAGCTCGTGGATATTGCCCCAGCATGTGGATACTGCCCCAGCACGTGGATATTGTCCCAGCTCTTGGATATTGCCCCAGCACGTGGATACTGCCCCAGCTCTTGGATATTGCCCCAGCTTGTGGATACTGCCCCAGCTCGTGGATATTGCCCCAGCACGTGGATACTGGCCCCCAGCTCGTGGATATTGGCCCCCAGCTCGTGGATATTGGCCCCCAGCTCGTGGATATTGACCCCCAGCTCGTGGATATTGACCCCCGGCTCGTGGATATTGCCCCAGCTCGTGGATATTGCCCCAGCTTGTGGATATTGCCCCAGCTCCTGGATATTGCCCCAGCTCCTGGATATTGCCCCAGCTCTTGGATACTGCCCCAGCTCGTGGATATTGCCCCAGCACGTGGATACTGGCCCCCAGCTCGTGGATATTGGCCCCCAGCTCATGGATATTGCCCCCCATCTCGTGGATACTGCCCCCCAGCTCATGGATACTGTCCCCCAGCTCGTGGATATTGGCCCCGTGGATTTGGCCCAGTATGGATACTGCCCCCAGCTCGTGGATACTGCCCCCCAGCTCGTGGATACTGCCCCCCAGCTCCTGGATACTGCCCCCCAGCTCCTGGATACTGTCCTCCAGCTCGTGGATATTGACCCCCGGCTCGTGGATATTGCCCCCCCCAAGCTCTCATGGATATATACCCCAGACCAGACCCCAGACCAGACATGGGGTGGCTGTTCGAATGCTCTATCGGCATTCGGACAGCCGCCCCATGAGCTCCGCTGTCCGCGCCATACTTACCTTTCCGAGCGGTGCCGGGGAAGTGAAAGTTTCCCCGCTTCCGGTCTTTGAAGGACCCAAGCCGCGGTCACGTGACCGGGGCTTGGGTCCTTCAAAGAGCGGAAGCGAGGGAACTTTCCCTTCGCCGCTCGGGGGACGGGTTGGATGCACACAGCCAGTGGCGTAGCGTGGGTTTTCAGCGCCCGGGGCCAGCCAAGAATTGTGCGCCCCCACCTGTGGACACGTTATCGATATTGCCCCAGCTCTCACATGGATTTGCCCCAGCTCATGGATTTGCCCAGCTCATGGATTTGCCCCAGCTCATGGATTTGCCCCAGCTCATGGATTTGCCCCAGCTCACACATGGATTTGCCCCCAGCTCACACATGGATTTGCCCCTAGCTCATGGATTTGCCCCAGCTCACACATGGATTTGCCCCAGCTCTCATATGGATTTGCCCCCAGCTCATGGATTTGCCCCCAGCTCATGGATTTGCCCCCAGCTCATGGATTTGCCCCAGCTCACACATGGATTTGCCCCAGCTCACATGGATTTGCCCCATTCATGGATTTGCCCCAGCTCATGGATTTGCCCAGCTCATGGATTTGCCCAGCTCATGGATTTGCCCCAGCTCACACATGGATTTGCCCCAGCTCACACATGGATTTGCCCCCAGATCATGGATTTGCCCCAGCTCATGGATTTGCCCAGCTCACACATGGATTTGCCCCAGCTCACACATGGATTTGCCCAGCTCATGGATTTGCCCCAGCACATGGATTTGCCCCAGCTCATGGATTTGCCCCAGCTCATGGATTTGCCCCAGCTCACACATGGATTTGCCCCAGCTCACACATGGATTTGCCCCAGCTCACACATGGATTTGCCCCATTCATGGATTTGCCCCAGCTCATGGATTTGCCCAGCTCATGGATTTGCCCCAGCTCATGGATTTGCCCCAGCTCACACATGGATTTGCCCCCAGCTCACACATGGATTTGCCCCCAGATCATGGATTTGCCCCAGCTCATGGATTTGCCCCAGCTCACACATGGATTTGCCCCAGCTCACACATGGATTTGCCCCAGCTCATGGATTTGCCCCAGCACATGGATTTGCCCCAGCTCACACATGGATTTGCCCCAGCTCATGGATTTGCCCCAGCACATGGATTTGCCCCAGCTCATGGATTTGCCCCAGCTCATGGATTTGCCCCAGCTCACACATGGATTTGCCCCAGCTCACACATGGATTTGCCCCAGCTCATGGATTTGCCCCAGCTCACACATGGATTTGCCCCAGCTCATGGATTTGCCCCAGCTCATGGATTTGCCCCAGCTCATGGATTTGCCCCAGCTCACACATGGATTTGCCCCAGCTCACACATGGATTTGCCCCAGCTCATGGATTTGCCCCAGCTCATGGATTTGCCCCAGCTCATGCTTTGCCCCAGATCACACATGGATTTGCCCCAGCTCATGGATTTGCCCCAGCTCATGGATTTGCCCCAGCTCACACATGGATTTGCCCCAGCACATGGATTTGCCCCAGCTCATGGATTTGCCCCAGCTCACACATGGATTTGCCCCAGCACATGGATTTGCCCCCAGCTCATGGATTTGCCCCCAGCTCATGGATTTGCCCAGCTTACACATGGATTTGCCCAGCTCTCACCTGGATATTGCTCCAGCTCTGGCAGGGGTTGAGGGGACCCAGATGCCGGGCAGCGCGGGAGTGCCTGCCCGGTCCTGAACAGTCGTCCTGTTAAAGGGATGCGGCTGCGTGCGTGCGCAGGTCACGCGGTCCGGCCAGTCAGGTGGTACAGAGACTCAGTACCACCTGATTAGCCGAACCACGTGACCGGCTGCGCCTGCACGCAGCCGCCTCCCCTTTAACAGGACGGACTCTTCAGGACCGGGCAGGCACTCCCGTGCTGCCCGGCATCTGGGTCCCCTCAACCCCGGGCCAGTTTTAGGGGTGCAAATGCGCCCCTAACAAAACTGCGCCCGGGGCCACGGCCCCCCCACGCTACGCCACTGCACACAGCAGCCGGGTAGAGGCTGCACTCGCAGCCTCTACCCGGCTGCCGCGCGCATCCAACCCCCGAGCGGCGGAGGGAACTTTCCCTTCGCCGCTCGGGGTTGGATGCGCGCGGCAGCCGGGTAGAGGCTGCGAGTGCAGCCTCTACCCGGCTGCTGTGTGCATCTTGTAACCGCCGCAGCGAGCCGGCAGCCGGCTCGTGCCGCGGCGGTTGCATGCGCGCGCAACCAACCGCCGCTGGTTGCGCGCACATGCACAGAGTAAGGCTTGGCGACGGACACGCCAAGCCTTACTCAATTATAGTATAGATTACTGATCATAAGAACCTTACGTACATCGGGATGCAAAACGTTTGAACGCGAGACAGGCCAGGTGGTCATTGCTACTGTCTCGGTTTAATTTTGTATTGACTTACAGACCAGGTGACCGCAATGTAAAGGCTGATGCCTTATCTCGTCAATATGACCCGTATGAATCTAATACACAAGACCACAATCCTATAGTTCCTCCTGAACGTATTGTGGCTTCCACAGTCTTGCCTGTCTCCTCGCCTTTCCTGGAACGCCTCCAAGCAGCTCAAATGGGGGCTCCACCTAACAAGCCTCCAGATATGTTGTTTGTACCTGAAAAGGAAAGACAAGAATTACTCATAATGTTTCATGATTCTAAACCAGCAGGTCATCCTGGTATTATTAAGACTCTTACCAGTATCTCCAGACAGTTCTGGTGGCCCACCATGCGACAGGACGTACGTCTGTTTGTTTTGGCTTGTCAAGTCTGTGCAAGAAGCAAAACCAGTAAAACCTTGCCTGTCGGTCTATTGCAGCCTTTACCCATGCCTAAGAGGCCTTGGTCTCATCTATCTATGGATTTTATTGTGGACTTGCCGAAGTCCAAGGGTCATACTGTGGTTCTGACAGTTGTAGACCGCTTCTCCAAAATGGCTCATTTTGTCCCTCTACCTAAGCTTCCTACAGCCAAAGAACTGGCGGTTGTATTTGCTAGAGATATGTGTACGAATACATGGGGTTCCGTCTGAAATAGTCTCTGACAGAGGAGCCCAGTTCGTCTCTCGTTTCTGGAGGGTTTTCTGTGCAGAGATGGGGGTGCGATTGGCCTTCTCTTCAGCATATCATCCACAAACCAATGGGGCAGCAGAGAGGGCAAATCAGGGTCTCGAGCAGTACATACGTTGCTTTACCACACAACAACAAGACAATTGGTCGGAGTTGTTGCCCTAGGCTGAGTATGCACATAATAACGCCGTTAACGAGACCACTGGCCACTCTCCTTTTTCTGCCATCTATGTTTTTTTCCCTCCGGCTCTACCGCTTCAGTTTACTGAACAGGCCATCCCGGCTCTCGATGACCATCTCACTCAACTGCAAGAGATTTGGAGGCAGATTCGAGAAAATATGGAGCGCAATGTTGCTGTCCAGAAACGCAAGGCTGACAGGCATAGGTTACAAGCTCCCTCCTATAACGTGGGGGATAGAGTTTGGTTGTCCACTAGGAACGTAAAGTTGCGGGTGCCTTCTATGAAAATGGCACCTCGGTTTATAGGTCCATATAAGATCATTCGCCGCATTAATCCTGTGGCTTATGCTCTTGCCCTTCCTAAACATCTTCGCATGCACAACGTCTTCCACACCTCCCTACTGAAGCCATTGTTGTGTAACAGGTACACGCGGGTCGTTCCTCCTCCTCCACCTATTCAGGTTGATGGTGAATCTGAGTATGAGGTTAGGAGGGTTTTGGATTCTAGGCTGTGCAGGGGCGCTCTGCAGTACTTGGTCGATTGGTGGGTTATGGTCCAGAAGACCGGTCCTGGATTCCAGCTTCCTACATGTCTGCCTCTAGGTTGGTCAGGGCGTTCCATGCCTCACACCCCGATCGCCCTGGTGGTCGTCCTGCCGCTCGTCCTGTTGGTCGTCCGGTGGCCTCCCGTGGAGAGGGGGTACTGTAACGTTGGGAGCTTCCAGCCCTACCTGTGTGCTTGAGGCAGCATGTCTGATGCTGCTCGCTGACCAATGCCCGGTTTAAATGGAGACAGGCAGGGAGGTGGCTGCATGAGGCGCGGCTTGAGTGGGGGGCGTGGCCTGGTGAAGGTCTTTAAAAACCCTCAGTGTATTCTCAGCAGTTGCCAGATCGTGGTTATCCATACCTGAGCTCCTTGTACCTGACTGCTATATTGAATTAACCCGTTATTGACCTCTGCTTGTTTCTGACTATTCTGCCTTCTGTTGCCCTAGACCATTTTATTGTACTACGCCACTGCTCTGATATCGACCCGGCTATTCCATTTGACCATTCTGAACTCTGTATTCCTGATTCTGGCTCGGCTGACTACTCCCTGTGTTGTTAACCCTTTCTGTCTAGCTAGTTTACCTGGCCAATTCTAAGGACCAGACAGTTAGAGATCTTTCACGGCTACTCTGTTGGTAGCTTCTGGGCTCTGTGGAGTGTGGGGTGTAAAGTACTGCGTGGTGGGATCTGGGAACCGTGACACAGGGATTCGCTTGCGCATACCTGGATGACATAGCCATCTACAGCCAGACCTGGGAGGAACACCTTCACCACGTAGGGGTAGTCTTAAAATGGATTAGAGATGCCAACCTGACCCTTAAGCCAGAGAAATGCAAGGTGGGTATGGCCGAAGTGCAGTACCTGGGCCACCGGGTGGGTTGTGGGATACAACGCAACCAGAGCCCGCCAAGGTGGAAGCCATCCTAGACTGGCCCACCCCTGTGACCAAGACCCAGGTCCTCGCCTTCTTGGGCACCGCGGGGTACTATAGAAAGTTTGTGCCCCATTACAGTGACCTGGCCAAGCCCCTGGCCGACTTGACAAAGAAATCCCTGCCCCGCCAAGTCCTGTGGTCCCCGGAGTGCGAACAGGCCTTCCAACAACTGAAGGCCGCTTTGACCCAAGCCCCCCTACTGGCAGCTCCCAACTATAATAAATGATTTGTCGTCCATACAGACGCCTCGATGTTCGGACTGGGAGCCGTGCTAAGTCAAGTGGGGACGACGGGGGGATCATCCGGTGGCGTTCATCAGCCGTAAGCTTTTACCGCGGGAGGTGGGGTATGCTGCGGTGGAAAAAGAGTGCCTGGCCTTGGTCTGGGCCCTACGGAAGTTCCAGCCCTATGTTTACGGGCGGTCCTTCACCGTGATGACCGATCATAACCCGCTGGTGTGGCTCAACCGGGTGGCGGGGGAAAACGGCCGCCTGTTGCGGTGGAGTCTGGCTCTCCAGCCGTTCAATTTCACTATACAATACCGGCCCGGGCCGCAGAATGGAAATGCTGATGGGTAATCGCGGCAATCGGCCCGGGAGACCTGAGAGCACCGACTTCCCCGGTATGACCCGTTAGGGTCCAACCGGGTCCGTCGGACTTGGGGAGGGGGAGGAGTGTCACGGAATGACCCAAGAGGCTCGGCAGCAAAGCCCAGGACTCTCAGCCAGGGACAGTTTCAATGGCGTTTGGGTTACTGTGGACTCTTAAGTGCCGTTGCACCGTAGGAACACCTTGATTTCTTTATTAGATGTGGTTGTTATTGCGTGATGTAATAAAAGTGTTCCCTGTATGTATAACCGTGTAAAGTATGTAAGACACCCCTTGTTGATTCTGGCCGTCGCCATTGCCCATCCCCTCGTGGGTCTGGAGAGAACAAAGGGATTCCAGGCTCAAAATGGGGGCCGAGCTGGATCCGGTCGAAAGGTGGTCGAATCAAAAAGTGGCCGAATCGTAAAATGGCCGATTCGGAACATCCAGTAACGAATCGGCACCACCCCGATTCGGGGACGACCAATCTGAATCTGGACCAATGTCCCCAACACGAGAAAGGGCCAATGAGTCCCATGGGGGGCGGGCAGGGATTCCATTGTCTTGTCTTTGTATGACTGTTGATAAATACATGTGAAGTTCTCAGTAAAAGTTAGTTCAACCTGTACATACAGCTTCGCCTGGTGTCTTCCTTGAGCCTTCCCTACATGAGATTCCCCGCAGTCTCTTGTGCACCCATTGCCCAGGTACCGAGCCCGCGACCCCTGTGGCTGAGCCTGCACATCGGCACATCGAACGGCCGTATCCACTAACTCTGCATCCCCGAATCAGAGCAGCGGCGCTTCGTCCGCGCATTGACCCAACGAACCGCCACATCCACTGTAACTCCGCATCCCCGAGTCGGAGCAGCGGCGCTTCGTCCGCGCATCGGCCCAACGAACTGCTGGATCCACGGTAACTCCGCATCCCCGAATCGGAGCAGCGGCGCTTCGTCCGCGCACCGACCCATCGAAACGCTGCACGTCCGAAACGTTTCCCTCCAGAGGAGCTAACCCAGCAGACGGTCCCATCCTCCTCAAGGTCAGTGGATCAGCCGCTCGAGACGCCGAGTGCCGTGACACTCGGTAGTCGGGCTGGTCTCTTACGGGGGACCCTCCCTGTATCCCGCCAACCCATTCACAGGGTCATTCCGGGCCGCTCGAGACGCTGAGTGCCGTGCCACTCGGTAGTCGGGTCGGGCGGTGAGTGCACAAGGAGGGGCAGATAGGAGCACACCCGCAGGCGGACAACACCCATTCCGTCACATCTGGGATAAGGTTTAGTCTTTACCATGGGAGCTGTTTGAGATCACTTAGGAAGGATTCAAGAATAAATTTCTTGAAAGACCTGGTGATTATTACCTTTGGGGGAGATTTTGTGGCTTTATTTTGCGCACACAGTACACTATACAGTGGTCACTGAAGCTATTAGCGAGAACGCCTGCCTCTTGTATTCTATCAGGACATGAAGAGAGCAGTCCAGCAGGGTATGGTTAGGGCTGTTCATATTAATGCGAGTGGGGGAGGAGATTAATTGAGTTAGCTGCAAGGCCTTTAAACAGTGAGCAGTGTTTATTAGCTTTAGGATTCAGCCAATCAATATTGAAATCGCGGAGGACCAGCAGTTCACTTTATTGGTTTTGTTCAAGTAAGTTATGGAGGATTTCAGCTATGTCAGAGAGGGAGTGCACTGGAGAGCTTGGTGGTCGATGTGACGGGATGGAAGTCCGCCTGCGGTCCTGCTCCAATCTGACCCCCTCTTGATGGCGTCAGGCCCGACTACTGAGTGTCACCGCACTTGGCGTTTCGGGCGGCCTGAGATGACCCTGGCGTTACTTGGAGAGATGGTGCTGCCGAATTAAGTTGACCCGTTCTGCGTAGTGGGGAGCTAGGAGACCGCAGAGTGTCTCCTGCACTGTGATTTTAGCGATGAAATGACGACACCAAACGGGGCTGTATGCTTCAAGTCAAACGCAGTTGAACTGACATTTTACTCAAATGGGACACGCATTTAAACATCTCACACACAAAGGAGACATGCCCAGGCTTGAATGGGAACTCAATTTGCATACAATGGCATGCTTGCATCATCTGATTACACACACAGAGCTAATGTACACAGAAATTAGCATACAATTGAATTTCAACATAGACTTTTACTCCTAGCAACCAAGGGGAAATATAATACCTTTAAATGCATCCCACAATTACACATCTGAATCCACACTCATACAATACAGGATACATGGTAATACATCACACCAATAAAACCACATCTAGAAAAAGTATAACTGTTAATTTCAACACGCAAAACCGAAAGAGTCTCAAATAAAGAAAAAGGTCTTTGAAATGTCCCAGGCTGTTAGTTCTGGGGCTCGCTGGTCAGAGCCCCTATGTCCGTTCCATGACATTCCTCCCCCCTTCAAACGAGTCCGACGGACCCGGTTGGACCCACACGGGTCAAATAGGGGAAGTCGGGGAGCTTGGATCTCCGGGTTCCCGGGCCGATTGCCGGGATAGACCGTCGGCATTCCCATTCTGTGGCCCGGGCCGGTATTGGATAGAAAAGTTAAAAGGTTGGAGGGCCAGGCTCCACCGCAACAGGCGGCCGTTCTCCCCCGCCACCGGTTGAGCCACACCAGGGGTTGTGATCCGTCATTACGGTGAAGGACCGCCCGTACACATACGGCTGGAACTTTCGCAGGGCCCAAACCAAGGCCAGACATTCTTTCTCGACCGCTGCGTATCCCACTTCCCGGGGTAGGAGTTTGCGGCTGATGTAAGCCACCGGATGATCCCCCCCGTCGTCCCCCACTTGGCTTAGTACGGCTCCCAGTCCGAACATCGATGCGTCTGTATGGACAATAAAGCGTTTGCTATAATTGGGAGCTGCCAAGAGGGGTGCTTGGGTTAGGGCGGTCTTCAGTTGTTGGAAGGCGCTTTCGCACTCCGGGGACCACAGGACTTGGCGGGGCAGGGTTTTCTTAGTCAGGTCGGTCAGGGGTTTGGCGAGGACGCTATAGTTGGGAACGAAGAAAGAATTTCCGGTAGTACCCTGCCGTGCCCAAGAAAGCGAGGACCTGAGTCTTGGTGATGGGGGTGGGCCACTCCGGAATGGCTTCTATCTTGGCCGGTTCTGGACGCTGGGTTCCCCGACCCACCCGGTGGCCGAGGTACTGTACCTCGGACATCCCTATCCTACACTTCGCGGGTTTAAGGGTCAGGTTGGCGTCCCTTATCCGAGCGAATACCACCCCCAGATGGTGAAGGTGTTCCTCCCAAGTCTGGCTGTAGATGGCGATGTCGTCCAGGTACGCGCAAGCGAATTCCTGGAGGCCAACGAGGAGGCGATCGATCAACCGCTGAAAAGTGGCCAGGACCTTCTTCATCCCGAACGGCATGACCCAAAACTGGTACAGGCCGAACGGGGTGATGAAGGCCGACTTCGGGGTCGCCTCCTCTGCAAGGGAAATCTGCCAGTACCCCTTGCACAGATCTACCGTGGTCAAGAAATGGCCCTGGGAGATCTGATCCAACAGCTCGTCGACTCGGGGCATGGGGTAAGCATCAGTGACAGTGCAGTCATTGAGCCTCCGGTAGTCGACACAAAACCGGGTGGTACCATCCTTTTTGGGGACCAGGACTACGGGCGATGCCCATGGACTGGCAGAGGGCTCAA
Organism: Leptobrachium leishanense; assembly: GCA_009667805.1. Taxonomy (NCBI): domain Eukaryota; kingdom Metazoa; phylum Chordata; class Amphibia; order Anura; family Megophryidae; genus Leptobrachium; species Leptobrachium leishanense. The sequence continues at coordinate 38,863 of RXON01001863.1, read as the reverse complement.
TAACTCCCAGCTCCAGCATCTCCCGGATTTCAGCCCGCATGGATTCGCGTACTGCCTCCGGGAGTCTGTATGCCGGTTGCCGAAGGGGACGCTGGCCGGGGGTTTCCACCTGGTGCACGGCCCGGCTGGTGTAGCCAGGGAGTGCGGAGAAGAGCTCCTGGTGCTCTTGGAGCAGCTGCCTAGCCTGCTCCTGCTTATGGGGGCCCAACCCTTCCCCTAGCTGCACTTGTTCCACCCCTGAGGGCCGACCGTCTATCCCGGGGAGGTCTACCAGGGGGAACTGTTCTGCCTCCTCGGTCGCAGGAGCGCAGATGGCAGATACCGTCTCGGGGCGCTCGTGGTATGCCTTCAGCATATTGACATGGAACGTCCGCTGCATCCTGGTGTCGGTACAGCTGACAACCACGTAGGTGGTCTCTCCCACTTGGGTGACCACCCGATAGGGGCCCTGCCAGGACGCCTGCAGCTTGTTCTGCCACTGTGGTTTCAACACCAGGACCTTCTGCCCCACGAGAAACGAGCGGCTGCGGGCAGAGCGGTCGTACCATGCCTTCTGCTGGGCCTGGGCTGCCTGCATGTTCCCCTGAACCATCGCCGTGAGTTCGGTCAAGCGCTCTCGGAGCTCCAGGACGTAACTCACGGCGGGGAGCCCTTTGGCTTCCTGTCCCCCCTCCCACTGCACCCGGACTAAGTGTAGGGGACCTCGCACCCGTCGCCCGTACAGGAGTTCAAAGGGGGAGAACCCGGTCGACTCTTGGGGGACCTCCCGGTAGGCAAATAACAGGTGGGGTAGGTATTTCTCCCAGTCTTTCCTCTCTTGGGTGTAAGCGCGGATGAGCTGTTTCAGGGTCCCATTAAACCACTCGCACAGCCCGTTCGTCTGCGGGTGGTATGGGGCGCTGTGAAGTGCCTTAACCCCACACAGACGCCAGAGCTGTTGGGTTAGCTCAGCGGTGAATTGGAAGCCCTGATCAGACAAGATTTCCTGAGGAAATTCTACCCTAGAGAACACCTGTAGGAGGCCATTGGCAACGGTGTCTGCCTGAATGTTAGACAGGGCCACCGCCTCGGGGTATCGGATGGCGTAGTCCACCACGGTGAGAATATATCTCTTCCCGGTGGCGCTGGGGCGGGGTAAGTGACCAATTATGTCTACCGCCACCCGACTAAAGGGTTCTTGAATGATGGGCATGGGGTGAAGGGGGGCTTTCGGGTGGTCCCCAGTTTTCCCCGTTTTCTGGCAGGTCGGGCAGGTGCGGCAGTACTCCCGGACATCCTCACTAAGGCGAGGCCAGAAGAATGCTCGGGTTAACCGGTGTCGGGTCTTGGCCATTCCTAGATGGCCGGCGAGGGGAATGTCGTGGGCCAGTCTCAGGAGTTCCTTTCTGGGGGCCTGCGGCACTACTAGCTGTTTGTGGGAAGCCGTGGTTTCTGAGCGTCTCCCCTATTGGTGTACCGATACAGTAGCCCATCTTCCCACTCAATGCTGTCGTCCCGTCCGTCGCCGGGAGCCTGGCCGGCCCGGTCGCGGTACCTTTCTAGGGTGGGGTCAGTCTGGGTCTGGTGCCGGAGGGTGGCTGGAGAGCTCCACGTGAGGGGGTGGTCCGGGGGAGGAGGTGTGGGTTCGTCCGGTCGGGGGGGAGGTCTGGGAGGCTTGGGGGGTTTGGGAGGTCGGAGAGGTCTGGTTGGTCTCACCTGGGTCCCGACCGGAGTGCCTTGGTTGATCCGGTGGCTTTGTTGCTGGGTGGTCACTGGGGCGGCCGCGTCCGTGGCGTAGGCTGATACCAAGCGTCCCAGGTCGTTCCCCAGGAGGATTTCTGCCGGTAGTTGGTCGAGTAACCCCACCCGCACGGATCCCTCCCCCGACCCCCAATCCAAATGGACTCGGGCGGTAGCGAGTTGGAGCACCTTGCCTCCGGCTACGTGAACAGCGACGGTGCGGTCCAGCCGGTCCTTTCGGGTTAAACAGGTGAGGCCGGACAAGCGTGATGGTAGCGCCGGAGTCGTGGAGACCTTCGGCGGGCCGCCTGTTAATCCATACCGCCTGTCTGTGGTGTTGGCGGTTGTCGGCGGATGCAGCCTGCACGGGATCGGCCTCATGCAGCATCCCCCATTCCTCCTGTGGGTCCCAGTATGGGGATTCCTCCTGGTAACAATGAGCCATGGGTGGGGCTTGGATGGGGCCCCGCGGAAGGGGCAGCTGGTTGGGGCAGTTCTGGCGGTAGTGGCCCATATGGCCGCACCCATAACAACGGATGGTAGCCGTGGAAGGGCCCCGGTTTGGGACCCGGGGTGCGGGCCAGCGTGTTGTTGGCTCCGGCCGGGGAGGTGGGGGTGTGGCATGGGGAGATGGTAGGGTGGATTGGGAGAGTGGAGGTCGTTCCCCCCGTGGGACGTGCGCGTGTCCGTATACTCATCGGCCCAGGTGGCCGCTTGCTGCACCGTCTGGGGCTTCTTGTCCCTCACCCACTCCCGCACGGCCGGGGCGGTGTGGTCGAAAAACTGCTCGAGAAGGAACAGCTGAGTGACTTCTTCGAGGGTTCGAGCCTTGCTTCCGGCGTACCAGGTCTTCATGTCCCGTTGCAACCAGTGCGCCCACTCCACATGGGTAGTACCGTGGGGCCGCCGGGAATTTCGGAATTTCATCCGGCTGGCTTCGGGGGTGATGGCAAAATGGGCCAGCAGGGTTTGTTTCACCTGTTCGTAGTCCCGGGCCTCTTCGTCTGGGACAGTCCTGTAGGCCTCCGCAGCCCGCCCTGTTAGTTTACACGCCAGGATCCCAACCCAAGCGGCCCGTTGAACCTCGTGTAGTTGGCACGAGCGTTCAAAGTCCTGGAGGAAACTTTCTATTTCCTCCTCTGCCTCGTTGAAGCTCTTGAAGGCCTGGAAGGGCACCTTCCGTGCCGTTGGTCTTTCCCAGCTGGGGTTTCCTCCCTGTTGGTACTGGATTTCCGCCAGCCGTATCTCATGTTGGCGCACCCGCTCCTGCTCTTCTTCATGGGTGATGTCCCGGACGAAGTTCTGGAAGGTGGCTTCTGTCGGCGCGGCTCCGCAAGCCGCTGCCCGCTGCTGTACCTTCCTCTGTAAGGAGTTTTCAGGGCTGGATGCCTGAGCTACGATCGGTGGTGAGGTTGCGGGCAGGTCCCTGGTCTGCTGATCCAGGGCCGCCAATTCTTCAACCAGGGCATCCTTGCTCTTTGAGCCCACGGTTCCTCCACGGTCCTACAGCATGCCCCGCAGTGTGTCCCGTTAATAATTGGCATATGTTGCCATGATGAGGGTCTTCTGGGGGTGCAGAGAGCTATCCTCACCGCTTGCCACCAGTGTGACGGGATGGAAGTCCGCCTGCGGTCCTGCTCCAATCTGACCCCCTCTTGATGGCGTCAGGCCCGACTACCGAGTGTCACGGCACTCGGCGTCTCGAGCGGCCTGAGATGACCCTGGCGTTACTTGGCGAGAAGGTGCTGCCGAATTAAGTTGGCCCGTTCTGCATAGTGGGGAGCTAGGAGACCGCAGAGTGTCTCCTGCACTGTGATTTTAGCGATGAAATGACGACACCAAACGGGGCTGTATGCCTCAAGTCAAATGCAGTTGAACTGACTTTTTACTCAAATGGGACACGCATTTAAACATCTCACACACAAAGGAGACATACCCAGGCTTGAATGGGAACTCAATTTGCATACAATGGCATGCTTGCATCATCAGATTACACACACACAGAGCTAATGTACACAGAAATTAGCATACAATTGAATTTCAACACAGCCTTTCACTCCTAGCAACCAAGGGGAAATATAATACCTTTAAATGCATCACACAATTACACATCTGAATCCACACTCATACAATACAGGATACATGGTAATACATCACACCAATAAAACCACATCTAGAAAAGGTATAACTGTTCATTTCAACACACAAAACCGAAAGAGTCTCAAATAAAGAAAAAGGTCTTTGAAATGTCCCAGGCTGTTAGTTCTGGGGCTCGCTGGTCAGAGCCCCTATGTCTGTTCCATGACACCCCCCAGCCGGTTGACGTATTGGACTGTGGAGATGTTGTCCATCGGAAGAAGTAGGGAGCAGTCGCTGAGGCCATTGGTGAAACTGCTAATGGCGAAGGAGCCAGCGAGGAGCTCCAAGTAATTGATGAGGAGCTGCTGTTTTTCTCGAGTCCATCCACCGCCCCTGGATGTGGATCTGCAGGTTGCTCCCCAGCCCAGTTGGCTGGCGTCTGATTCCAGGACGAATTCCGGGAGAGAACCCATTATGGCATGCACATTCCAAGCTTCCATATGGTGCAGCCACATAGGAATTGTACTTGAACCTAGGGGTTAATGGGGACCAACTGGTCGTAGGAGGGGTAGAGGCGGAGGTATGTTGTCTTCAGACATTGCATCGCCCGATAGCATAAAGGGCCAGGTTTTGTCTCAATGGAGGAGGAGAGCAGGGCTACAGTCTCCGAGACAGATGAGGTCCGTTGCCTCGAAGGGTCTTCTTGATAGCCCGAAGCTTTTGGAGAGGAAGTTGCAGCTGACACTTTATCAAGTCGATGTCGAAATCCAGGAAGGTGATCACTTGAGCTGTATGGAGTGCCGACTTGTCCAAATAGATTATGAAACCAAGGTCTTGCAGAAGGGCAACCAACATCTCGGTATGGCGGGAGGGCAGAGTCCTGGGCTAGGATGAGTATGTTGAATTAGGTAAAGAAGGTATCTGTGAAAAAAATCCACAGAAACCAGTAGTGCAGACTGCAGAATAATATTAACATGAAAACCCCTGCTTAATATAAACTCACAGGATGTAAATGTTAAAAGGGCACATAGAAGGATCTTTTGAATGTTACCCCTCCTGGATAGGTTGGAAAATATGGAGATCTCTCGTGGCAATCAGCTGGTTCAGCAAGCAGTATGTACACCACGGACTCCTTCCAAACGACAGACGCCAGGATCATCCACAAAATGAAGGAATATCAAGCGGGTATTAGAAATGTGGTTTATTAACCAATAAACACACTAAATCCAACACGTTTCGTCTCAATATAGAATGAGACTTCATCAGGGAAGTATGTATAACAACACAATAAAAAAAGTCCCATTTATACATTTTAGAGGACCACACACGCCTCTCATTAACAATTAAAAAGAAACAGCTGAAATCGATTGAGGTGTTAACAATCCAGCGTGCGCCTCATCCTGGAGCGCATCGTTTCTTCAGCTATTTTTCGTGCTCCATTTACGATCCAGCGTGCGACTCGTCCTGAAGCGCATCGTTTCTTCGAGCTTTTTTCGTGCTCCATTTTCAATCCTCCCCGGAAGTGACATATCGCGATGTAGATCCAATAGGGAAAGACTCATCGCCATCTTGGGGAGGTCATGAATGCTGGATGGCACTTTGCTCATAAAGGTCCACTTAACCAACTCTAACGTCCAATAGTATGGAACCAAGCTGGAGCCAAAGATCGATCTCTAAAACAGATATGAACATATATAAAAAAATGTGTATAGTATATAAAAATATATATAAAAAAGGGGAAATAAAGACCAGTGAATCAGCACTAAAGTATAAAACTTATTTAAAACGAGAAAGGCTATAGACATAAGGGCAGAGAAAAGAAAAATATTTTTTGTTTGAACATTTGAATGTCTAAAAATTCCTTACGGGCAGAGAAAAGTTTATTTATTTTTATTGTTTAAATCGTGCTAAACAGATGAAAATCAATGGGATCAGGATAAAACTGGAAACAACCAAGGAACTAAAGACATTGATGTATGTCTAGATCCGAATTTAAACCGCCTGTCTTCCAGGTGCCCATCTTAAATATCCACTCTGTCTCTCTCATAATGAGATGTTTTGAAAAGTCACCTCCTCTCCAATTATGGAGCACCAGGTCTATACCAAAGCATTTGAAACGGTCGACACTAAAGACGGGACAGTTATTACAGTGGACAGGTACACCATGGGTAGTAGAACCCCTCCTGATACCACCTAGATGTTCTAGAATACGAACCCGTAATGAACGTGCAGTTTGACCTATATACTGGGAACCGCATGGACATTGAAGTAGATAAATCACCCCCTTACTGGAACAATTTATAAAATGATTGATCTTATATGTATTACCTGTGTAACTACTTTTAAATTCTGTGATCTTTTTTTCTTGGTTAACACAGGCTCTACATCTTCCGCATTTATTAAAACCCATCGTTTTTTTAGGGAGGAATGAATCATCAACAGTCATATTTTTAAAGGGCGGTAGGGCACTTGGAGCCAGAACATTCTTCAAATTTTGGGCTTTCCTAAAGATTACCTGGGGCTTCGTAGGGATATGGTGTTTCAGATATTCATCTGATTGCAAAATGTGCCAATGCTTATTGAATATATTATTAACTTGATAGGAATGTGGACAAAATTGGGTGATAAACGCAAAATTAAAACTACCATCAGTGGCATCAACTCCCTCCTTCAGCAACATCTCCCTTTTTAAACTTCTCACTTCTTGTAAATCTCTCCTCACTAACCTTTCCTCATAACCCTTCTTAACATATTTTTCCAAAATGATGTTTGCTTGAATATCATACTGAGAAAGATTTGAACAATTCCGTCTCAGCCTTTTAAATTGACCTTTTGGAATATTTTTTAACCAATGATTTGCATGAGCACTATTTACATCTATTGCAGATTTGCAATCTGTAGGTTTAAAAAAGGTTTTGGTTTCAAGTTCCCATTATTGACAAAAATAGTTAGATCAAGGAAGTCTATTTCACTGGAGTGGATTTTGTGAGTAAATTTTAAATTATGATTATTGGAACTAAAAGACTCTATCAAAGACTCCAGTGAATCCACAGGACCATCCCAGATGACAAAAATGTCATCTATGAAGCGATGCCAGAGGACAAGGCTGTCCCCAGCCATTGGCCACACAGGCTCATTTTCCCAACTCTCCATGTATAAATTGGCATAGCTGGTCCCCATCGTAGTGCCACAGATCTGTAGGTAAAAAACCTTTTCAAACCAAAAATAATTGTGGGTCAAAATAAAAAGCATGAGATCTCCCAAAACAATCGACCTGTATCTCAGAAAGGTCGGAATTCAATTTCAGAATGTTTATCACTTCCTCAACTCCCTTGTTATGGGGAATGGAAGTGTAGAGGGAAACCACATCAATGGTAGCCATGCAAAAGTTATCACTCCACACTACATTCTCCAAAATATGCAAGATATGCCCCGTGTCTTTAAGAAAAGATTTCATCTGTCTGACTAAGGGTTGGAGAAAAGTATCCACATATTGTGAGACGTTACTTGTAAGGGAGTTGATGCCACTTATAATAGGTCTGCCAGGTGGTTGGTTAAAATTTTTATGTATTTTAGGTAAAAAATAAAAGAGGGCAGTGACACATTGAGCATTATAGAGATACTTATGCTCCACTTCTGTAAGAATGCCTATTTCTTTTCCTTTATCCAGCAAAAGGATCAGTAGGATGAGTATGTTGTCTAAGTAAAAAAAAGTAGAACAAAGGTAGTATGGCGCTTGTTTTATATATGGGACAAGTAATGACAGTGGGAAATGTCACTCAATCACTCTTATTGTTGTCTATACAAAAACAACCAAAATGAACACAATACAGAAAATTAGAGTGTGGCGCGACCAGTGTTTCCCAATCAAAGATAAGGAAATGGTGTATTACCGTATCTTTTTATCCCTTAATTCTTTCTTTATGTTCTCAGATATGAAAGACATAAATACATATACATTTCATACTGCTTTCTGTATATTTAAAGAAAATGGTTTCATATCTTCCAGTTGAAGTGGTAGAGGCCAAAACAGTAATTGAATTTAAGCAGGCATGGGATAGGCATAAGGCTATCCTAAACAAAAGATAAATCCAGGTAAAGTATCCATGTAATTGGGCAGACTAGATGGGCCGAAAGGTTCTTATCTGCCGACATTTTTCTATGTTTCTATGTTTCTATCTCAGTGATAATTTCACTCACATTTCAGGGAGCCCTAACTGGCTCGAGCTCTTGCGCTTGAGGGTTATTTGCATCGGCCACCCAACAGCCCTTATGGTATGGAATCCTCCGCTCTTTAAATTCTATTCATACAGAAGGACAACATAGTGCAAAACTGCAAAAAAGGGGCAGTATATTCCCAGAATTGGAAGTACTCACAATTTTCAGGACCTAAACTCAGCTCCTAAAATATATCATCCAGGGCTTGTTTTTCACAGGTAAAACCTCCAGTAAAACCAATATTCCAGGATGACAGTAATAAAAAATGTTTAATAACATATAAAATAATAAAAACAAACAGAAGTATAAAATAAATAGCGCCAAAACGCGTTTAGTTTAGTGTGTAGATCCATCTCATTTCTAAACAGTTAATTTTGTTATTAAAATCCCCTTCTCTCCAAAAAGAACTAAAAATGTGATCAATTATCATGTCCATTTACATTGCATAGGACATACGACAAGACCCCTTACCGTTACAATAAGAGAGCACATCTAGAATATTGATCTTGAATCTTGAATCTCATTCGGTATCTGCACATTATAAAAATGTTCGCCACTGCCCAGCAAAAGGGACTACATGTAGAGCGATACAGAGAGTGGAGAGTGACTGGAGAAGAGGGGATTTTAATAACGAAATTACTAAATTTTCCTATTACCATAACGGAAAGTTAGAATTTTAATAATGACTCAGAGGCGAGTATTTGCTTCTCTTTTCTGAATTTAATAACAGCAGCAAGAGAAAAAAGTGAACATCTAACAAAACTTCCCTTAGCCCCTCCCACTAGTCCATAATCCCCTGCGGTCCATGTCTATGTATAGGGCTTGAACCCGGAAATGCGCCCTCTTTTCTGATTGCGGATAACAGGATAAGGACGAAAACAATAGGAAATCCAACAGGAACGAGGAAAGGTGGATTCGGCTAGAAGAAACACGACCAGTTCCGGAATTCGAAGAGTGTAGTGGACCAGCCATGATTGGAAGGTGTTGTAATCCATTTATGAAGCTGAAACGAAGGAGAAAACACGGAGCAGGGATTAGATATAATTCCGTTACTGGCAGTCAAAGACCAATTTGGAATAAAGACTCGAGAAAAGTCAAATAATGTAAAAATTTGTTTATTATTATTATATCAGAATGGTAATAACCGTGACAAAACGTGAAATGAAAACAGTAGTAATAGTTTATTGGAACTTGTTTATTAATTGTATGTATACAAAACATATAAAACTTTATTATATACTAGTTGTAAAGCCTGCCCAGAGGGCAGTCTATTGTGGATATACTGCCCCTGCTCATGTATACTGCCCCAGCTCGTGGATACTGCCCCAGCTCGTGGATATTGCCCCAGCACGTGGATACTGCCCCAGCACGTGGATATTGCCCCAGCACGTGGATATTGCCCCAGCTCGTGGATATTGCCCCAGCACGTGGATACTGCCCCAGCACGTGGATACTGCCCCAGAACGTGGATACTGCCCCAGCACGTGGATACTGCCCCAGCACGTGGATATTGCCCCAGCACGTGGATATTGCCCCAGCACGTGGATATTGCCCCAGCACGTGGATACTGCCCCAGCTCGTGGATACTGCCCTAGCACGTGGATATTGCCCCAGCACGTGGATATTGCCCCAGCTCGTGGATACTGCCCCAGCTCGTGGATACTGCCCTAGCACGTGGATATTGCCCCAGCACGTGGATGGATACTGCCCCAGCACGTGGATATTGCCCCAGCTCGTGGATACTGCCCCAGCTCCTGGATATTGCCCCAGCACGTGGATACTGCCCCAGCACGTGGATATTGACCCAGCACGTGGATATTGCCCCAGCACGTGGATATTGCCCCAGCACGTGGATACTGCCCCAGCACGTGGATATTGCCCCAGCTCGTGGATACTGCCCCAGCACGTGGATACTGCCCAGCACATGGATATTGCCCCAGCACGTGGATTGATACTGCCCCAGCACGTGGATACTGCCCCAGCACGTGGATACTGCCCCAGCACGTGGATGGATACTGCCCCAGCACGTGGATACTGCCCCAGCACGTGGATACTGCCCCAGCTCGTGGATACTGCCCAAGCACGTGGATACTGCCCCAGCACGTGGATATTGACCCAGCACGTGGATATTGCCCCAGCACGTGGATACTGCCCCAGCACGTGGATATTGCCCCAGCTCGTGGATACTGCCCCAGCACGTGGATACTGCCCAGCACATGGATATTGCCCCAGCACGTGGATTGATACTGCCCCAGCACGTGGATACTGCCCAGCTCGTGGATACTGCCCAAGCACGTGGATACTGCCCCAGCACGTGGATATTGACCCAGCACGTGGATATTGCCCCAGCACGTGGATATTGCCCCAGCACGTGGATACTGCCCCAGCACGTGGATATTGCCCCAGCTCGTGGATACTGCCCCAGCACGTGGATACTGCCCAGCACGTGGATACTGCCCCAGCACGTGGATTGATACTGCCCCAGCACGTGGATACTGCCCAAGCATGTGGATACTGCCCAGCTCGTGGATACTGCCCCAGCACGTGGATACTGACCCAGCTCGTGGATATCGCCCCAGCACGTGGATATCGCCCCCCCGCTCGTGGATATCGCCCCCCGCTCGTGGATATCGCCCCCCCGCTCGTGGATATGGCCCCCCCGCTCGTGGATATGGCCCCCCCGCTCGTGGATATGGCCCCCCCGCTCGTGGATATACTCACCTACATCGGCCCTCCAGCGATGGCGGTCCCGCGTCCCGCTTCCAGCGTCCTCTCTCGCTCCGTTGGTCGCCGGGATGACGTCACGAAAGCCTTTGACCCCCGGGGTCAAAGGCTTTCGTGACGTCATTCCGGCGAACAACGGAGCGAGAGAGGACGCTGGAAGCGGGACCGCCATCGCTGGAGGAGCTAAGGGCCGATGTAGGTGAGTATGTGTAGGCAACATCCCCCTACATTGGCCCGGAGCCTCAGCGGTGGCTGTCGTAGGCTGCTCGGCCGGCCTCCAGGCTTAGGCGAGCCCCCGGCTCGGCTGGGCCTGTAGGCCCAAGCCAAGCCGGGGGCTCGCCTGAGCCTGGAGGCCGGCCGAGCAGCCTGCGACAGCCGGAGGACAGTCACCGCTGGAGCTCAGGGCTAATGTAGGTGAGTATGTGCTCTCCACACCCACCCTGCTTACTCGGCCGGTATCCAAGCTTAGGCGAGCCCCCGGCTTGGGCCTAGAGGCCCAGCAGAGCCGGGGACTCGCCTGAGCATGGAGGCCGGTCGAGTTGCATGCTCGGCCGTCCTCCAGGCTCAGGTGAGTCCCTGGCTCGGCTGGGCCTCTAGGCCCAAGCCAAGCCGGGGGCTCGCCTGAGCCTGGATGCCGACCAAGCTTAGGCGAGCCCCCGGCTTGGCGTGGGCCTAGAGGCCCAGCCGAGCCGGGGACTCGCCTGAGCCTGGAGGACGCCCGAGCATGCAACTCGACCGGCCTCCATGCTCAGGCGAGTCCCCGGCTCGGCAGGGCCTCTAGGCCCAAGCCAAGCCGGGGGCTCGCCTAAGCTTGGATACCGGCCGAGCAAGCAGGGTGTGTGTGTGTGTGTGTAGAGCACATACTCACCTACATCGGCCTCGAGTCCTCCACCGGTTCCACACATACTCACCGACATCGCCCTTAGCTCCTCCAGCGATGGCGGTCCCGCTTGCAGCATCCTCTCTCTCTCCGTTGCTCGCCAGGATGACGTCACGAAAGCCTTTGACCCCCGGGGTCAAAGGCTTTCGTGACGTCATTCCGGCGAGCAACGGAGAGAGGATGCTGCAAGCGGGACCGCCATCGCTGGAGGAGCTAAGGGCCGATGCCGGTGAGTATGTGTTAGGCAACATCGGCCCTGAGCTCCAGCGCTGACCTCCTCCGGCCGAGCAGGCTGCTCGGCCGGCCTCTACGCTTAGGCGAGTCCCCGGCTCGGCTGGGCCTGTAGGCCCAAGCCAAGCCGGGGGCTCGCCTAAGCCTAGAGGGCCGCCGAGCAGCCAGCGGCAGCCAGAGGAGGTCTCCGCTGGAGCTCAGGGCCGATTTTGGGGTGTGTTTGTTTGGGAACTTCGGCCCCGATCCTCCAGCGGTGACCTTCTCCGGCTGCCGCTGGCTGCTCGGCGGGCCTCTAGGCTTAGGCGAGTCCCCGGCTCGGCTGGGCCTGTAGGCCCAAACCGAGCCGGGGGCTCGCCTAAGCCTAGAGGGCCGCCGAGCAGCCAGCGGCAGCCGGAGGAGGTCTCCGCTGGAGCTCAGGGCCGATTTTGGGGTGTGTTTGTTTGGGAACTTCGGCCCCGATCCTCCAGCGGTGACCTTCTCCGGCTGCTGCTGGCTGCTCGGCGGGCCTCTAGGCTTAGGCGAGTCCCCGGCTCGGCTGGGCCTGTAGGCCCAAACCGAGCCGGGGGCTCGCCTAAGCCTAGAGGGCCGCCGGCAGCCGGAGGACGGTCACCGCTGGAGGATCGGGGCATCTGGCCGTGTAAACACACGGGTAGCTGCGCGCGGCTCGTGCCGTTTTTTTTTTTTTTTTTTTCACGCGGCCGGCACGCGCAGCTACCTGTGTGTTCTAACGGCCGCTTTCAAATGTCCGTCGCGCATGCGCAGACGGCTTTTGGCGACGGACAGTTTTTAGCTTATCCTTTTATAGTATAGATATATAGGGTGGGAGAGGAGGGAAATACTCGCCTCCGAGTCATTATTAAAATTCTAACTTTCCGTTATGGTAATAGGAAAATTTAGTAATTTTAAGTCATTGACTCGGAGGCTCCTATTTGCTTGTTCAAAGTTTGTCTAGAATCGGGGTAGACCAATGTAATACCGGTTTTAAATAAAAAGTGCGTAACGTGGACTCTCGAGACCAATCTGCGGCTCGCATCAAATCCTCTAAACGACATCCCAAGGAAAAGGCGGATGAAACCATAGCACTTCTAGCAGAGTGAGCACAAAAACACGAGACGTCAATACCTGCTTCCGACATAAGCCAACGCATCCAACGGGCTAGAGATGCTGACGATACCGGATTATGAGGAGCTTTTAAAGACAAAAATAGAGGAGAATTCCCACTAGTGCGAAAAGGACTCGTACGAGATTCATACTCTTGTAAACACCTTATCGGGCAAATAAAAGGGTGATTGGTAACATAAGGGTAAAAAACAGAGGTTATGCCTGTTTTTGTACGACTAGTGATATCAAACGTAACCCCATCTGGGCCGAAAGAACGTGATGGAATATCTAAGGCACGTACGTCACTAACTCGTTTACATGAGAAGAGACAAAGTAACATCAACAATTTAGCTGACAATTGACGGATGGATAGAACTTCATTAGAAGGCCAACCAGACAGAAATTGGAGGATAACTGTGACATCCCAGGTAGAGTTATAGCGTGGAGCTGGGGGACGTGTTAAACGAATGGCTCTTAACAAACGGCACACTAACGGATGTCGACCTATAGGTATCCCATGAGATCCTATATGGGAAGCTGAAATAGCCGACCTGGTAACGTTGATTGAACGATATGCTCGACCCTCATGAAACAATTCCGTAAGGAAATCTAATAAACAATTTACATTGGCTGAAAATGGATCCAGGTGTCTTTCCACACCCCAGCTAAACCAGTTTCGCCAAGCTGAGTTGTAAGCGGAACGGGTCCCCGGGGCCCATGCTTCCAAGAGCAGGGAGCGAGTCTGTTCCGAAATGCCATGGAGAGGTCCAAGTCCCCCGAGACCAACCATGCCACCAGTCTGCAGTGACCCAGATGGAACAGTGGGTGAGGTTGTTCCTCCGGATTCAGTAGAAGGTCCGAACGTACAGGGAAGATTCGTGGTAAGTCTATCGACAGTTCTAATAGGGACGGGAACCATGGTTGACCCTTCCATAAAGGTGTTATCAACACTACAGTAGCTTGTTGGACGCGAATGAGTGCTAACGTTCTCGCTATCATGGTAAACGGAGGAAACGCACAATGTCGTGGTCCGACCCAATTTTGTAGGAAGGCGTCTGTCGCTACTGCTTCTGGGTCTGGACACCAACTGAAAAAGCGTGGTCTTTGATTGTTGATTCTCGAGGCAAAGAGATCTATGTCCAAGGGACCCCAACGAGCGACAAGTGTTGCAAACATCGAGGAGTGCAGTTTCCAGTCTCCGGAGTCCTCCGTGTGCCTGGAGTTCCAATCTGCCACTAGATTTGTCATTCCCGGAATGAATTGAGCTAGTATGGTTAGTTTGTGGGTGAAGCAATTGGACCAAAATTTCTTCGCTATTAGAGAGGTTCCGATCTCGGACTTCCTAGACAGTTGATACTTCTTACTGCTGACAGGTTGTCCAATCTTAGGAGGATGGATTGGTCGTGTTGACCTTTTGTGAAACATTGTATTGCGAACAAACCTGCCAACAATTCCAGACAGTTTATGTGGAGAGACGATTCTATTGTGGACCAACGACCTCCTGTCTCCAGGGGACCTTGTCGGGCTCCCCATCCGGTGCGGCAAGCATCCGATTCTATGATAATCGTTGGAGCAGGTGGAATCAAAGGTTTCCCGTTCCAATATTGGAGGTTCTCGATCCACCAGGACAGATCCGAACGGGCTTCGTCTGTGAGAGTTATCTGAGCAGAGTATTGAAGGCCCTTGCGGAGGAAACGGGCCTTCAAGCGTTGGAGGGCTCTGTAATATAGTGGAGCCGGAGGTATTGCCAGGCGAGTGGCTGCCAGTAGGCCGATAATTCTGGCCAGACATCGAAGCGTAGTGTGTTCTTTCTGGAGAAGAGAATGTATTTCTTTCGGGATTGAAACCATCTTCTGAATTGGTAAGTGAAGGGTCATTGAAGTGGAATTTACCATCAATCCGAGAAACTCCAGGTTCCGTGTAGGTGTCGTGTGGGATTTCTCCATATTGATGAGGAACCCAAGTCTTTGAAAAGTGTCCATCGTCCATTGTAGGTGCGACAGTAGTATAGTTTCGGTATCTGCCATCAGTAGTATATCGTCCAGGTATATAACCAGGCGAATTCCGCGTTCTCGAAGAGATGTCACCACTGGTTTTAGTAGTTTCGTAAAAACCCACGGGGCTGAGGATAGTCCGAAAGGGAGACATTTGAACCTCCACATCTTTCTTCTCCATTGGAACCGAAGGTAATCTCGAGAGGATTTGTGGATTGGGACCGTGAGATATGCATCTTTTAAGTCGAGTTTTGCCATCCAATTCCCTGGAAGAAGGGTGTCCCTGAGAGAGTGCATACCCTCCATCTTGAAATGGTTGTATTGTACATGTAAGTTGAGGTCTTTCAAATTGATTACTGGTCGCAGTCCGCCTCCCTTTTTGGTGACCAGAAACAAGTTGCTTACAAAACCTGTTGACATGGCGGGGGCTGGTTGTATGGCTCCTTTTTCTAATAATTCTTGTATCTCTTTGTCCATCAGTATCTCTTGTTCCCGAGGGAAGTGTAACGGTGTTGGAATGGTATGTTGTGTTGGAATTGACACAAAGGAAATTGTGAACCCTTGCACCGTATCCAGAATCCATGGATCTGATGTAAGGGTCCGCCATCTGTCTATGAACAAACGTATCCGACCCCCAACTTGAATCCCTGGAGAGGGAGATATTAGTAGAGGTCTTACCTGGGGGTCGTCTGCCGCAGAATGAGGTTCTAGAGCCTCTGAAGCCCCGAGCCCGCCAAGGACGGGTGCGTGAAGGGAAGAAGGAACCGGTAGGCTGATATTCTGTAGGTTGTTGTGCAGCGGGACTGGGAAAGGACCTGGTGTTGGTTCCTTGACGGCCGGTAGGGCGTCCCCTATATCTACCGGCCCTGCCGAAAACTCTACCTCTAAACACGCGTTTTAGTGAAGAGGATATTTTCTCCAGTGAATTAAATGTATTTGCATAAGTGCCCATGCTCTTCACATATGCCTCCCCAAAAAGAAATCCTTGTGCGTCACTGCCTAAATCGGTGTCTGCAATAGCCGTTAATTGATTGTCCACCTTGAGGAGTATGGTTTTCCGGCGTTCAGCCGCCAAGGCGGCATTAGCATTGCCGAAAAACGATAGGGCTCTAAGAACCCAATCGCGGACTAAGGTAGGTGATAAGGTGGAGTTCGCAAGCTTAGCCTCCTCTGCTATATTAAATAATCTGATTAGGGGGCCTGACATGTCCAGTAATTTGTCTTCGCAGGTGCGGAAGGCATGATCCAGGCCCGTTTTGGGGGACCACCCACGATTAGTTATAAATTTTATTATTGATGGGTCAATTTCTGGGGTGACGCACGTTTTGCCCGTGGTTGAAGGGCGTGGGCTTTCGGCCCTCATGTTTTGTCTGGTGGCTTTGTCAAGAGGCCGTCTAATGTTGGCATCCACCCATTTTTCGACATGTGGTAAAGGATACCATGCGGTGGATTGAGGGTGGGATAGGTCTTCCGGACAAAATAGGGGGTCCCCTTGGGGATCATAAATTACATTACCCTCTTCATAAAAGGGTGGGGGTTCCTCTGACTCGTATTCAAAGAGGTCGTCCTCAGGCGCATATAGCGCTATCTCATCCTCATCCCCTTCTGGGGATAATCATCATCGCCACGGTTGGTGGCTAATACCAGTTCTTTTCCAGTGGTCTCCTCAGTGGGAGCCGTGTCATAGTCATATTTATATTTTTTGGGGGTAATCGCCAAATGCGCCCTGCGATCTTGGGCTCTTTTTCGAGATGGGGACTCGATATCATATATTGGCAGTGCTGCGGGGTTGCCAGCCCCTCTGTGAACCTGTTTAGTTTTATAAATTGTGTTTTGATTTATATTATGAGATGAAGGATTTGCTGAATGAGGGCAGAGATTAGAAGGTGTAGGTGTGGCTGGAAGGGCTTTTACAGCTGCCATTACTACTTCTAGGAGCGGTGGAGATCAACTGAGAGGTTGGAGACCGCAGACTGAACGGCTGCTGAAATAGAAGCCTGCATTGAAGGGCCTAAAGTGGGTTCAGGAGGTGGGGTAACGGCAGGTTGGGGTACCGTGTCTTGGAGTGAGTCACTGGTCTCATGGTATTCATCAGCCATCACTGAACCCTCCCCCGAGTCTGAGTCATGCATTGAGGGAGAGGGAGAAAGGTGTTTGGATTTTACTCGGCGTTTTGGCATGGCTGCGGTCTGAGGTAAATGCTGAGGCGCGAGGGGGCGTGGTCACGGCCGCAGTTGTGAGAGGGCTATCTCGCGCTGAGAGACGCGTTGGTAGTGCAGCGCGCGGGCAAAAGCCCGCGAAAAAAAAACGGGAAACTGAAAAAATTTATTTAAAATGACGAATAAAGTAAATAAAATTACATAAACAGGCCGGTGGTCGCCCCTAGGTTGAAGCCGGGACGACCAAACAGCCAGCGGTAGAAATAAAACACTATAATGAGCAGTAATATATATTTTTAAAACAGAGAGAAAAATATACTTATCTCCTACTGCAGCAGCAGAAAAGAGGACGCATTTCCGGGTTCAAGCCCTATACATAGACATGGACCGCAGGGGATTATGGACTAGTGGGAGGGGCTAAGGGAAGTTTTGTTAGATGTTCACTTTTTTCTCTTGCTGCTGTTATTAAATTCAGAAAAGAGAAGCAAATAGGAGCCTCCGAGTCAATGACTTAAAATTAACTTTATAGAAATGAGATGGATCTACACACTAAAGACAATAGTCCCCACAGGTTTAAATCTCGATTTCCTTAAATAATGCTCGATTCCAGAAAGGTTCCATTTTACATACCACAACAATAATACTAATAAAAGGTCTACATACACCACATTATGATATAAAAAAGTTAAGGGGAACGGGGAGGCCGGTTCTATTTAGATAAAATGAAGATATATGGGATAATGTAAAATCAATGTTACCCTATGTAAGAAAATATGCTCTTCCCCTTTTTTTTCCCCTTCTTGTCTATGCAAATGAGTATGGACGAGAGAACTTTACCATATAGAGATAAGGACACGTGCCATAAGGACATAATCTATACGCCAGAATGATTGGGAACCCGATTTATATTCAAGCGAGGAACAGACCACTAAGCGATGAAAGGATTCCGTAAAAGGACCTTATCGTACAACACTCTGGTAATGAGCATCTGGGGAGAGAAGAAGAAGCGGATGTAAACATTTGATTATAGGAACTATCAACGCGCATGCGCGTCCTTTCATTTCCCCGTCTGGGAATGAGATACCAACACCGGATGTGGGAGACTGTCGCGTCTTACCCCTGGCCGCGTCCGTCCTCGTCCTTTGCCGGCTCTCCCCCCGGTGCTGGTGGGTTGTCGGGGTCCTCCTGCTCTGCATCATCGGGGCTCCGGTCCTCTGGCCCCCGCATCCTGGGTGGCCGACCCTCCCAGCGACATGTGATCTCCTGCCTGGTGCGGTGACCAGCGGCTGGCGCCACGGTCTGCCGCCATGCGGGGTGCCGCACATGGAGATCTGGCCAAGATGGCGCCCAGGGGCTGGACGGACTTTTGACAGGTCTGATGGACAGGAGCAGGGCAGACCCAAACCCAGCATGGCCCAGGGCGGAGTCACCGAACTCCTACCCAATGGAGGATGGAGGGGTGGATGCTGAGCTTTTAGGCGTGTCCACCTCCTATAAAAGACCAGAGACCGCTCTCTGGCATTGCTTCAGTATTGTGCTGTTAGTCCAGTAAACTAGTGCTTATTTCCTATCCTCCCTCATCTGTGTTTTGACCTTTTGCTCTCCATCACATTATTGAAGTCTGCTGCCAGCCCCGACCTTGCTTCCATTCACCACTGCTTACGGATTATCCTCTTGTACTGCGTTATATCGACGCCTGTGACCAATTGCATATTGGGTTCCAGCCACCCCTTGAATGAGCGTGACAGAGACGACTCGTACGCGCATGTGCGTATTTTCGCTTTGTGGCGAAACGGAAGAGGGGAAGGTTGATAGATGTTTGGCGCAACCTATGAGATTGTGTCCAAATTAATTAAGTTCATGTGGGTCCATAATGACCCTCGTTTATGTTTTGAACAGAATGATTGGATGACAGGTTTTTTAACATGCATTATTTAAACGGAAGACACCATGGAGTGATCATTAGCCAACTGATGAAGCCGTGGGTAACTTGGACCCCGAGGTGAACGCGTTTTGGCGCTATTTATTTTATACTTCTGTTTGTTTTTGTTATTTTATATGTTATTAAACGTTTTTTATTACTGTCATCCTGGAATATTGGTTTTACTGGAGGTTTTACCTGAGAAAAACAAGCCCTGGATGATATATTTTAGGAGCTGAGTTTAGGTCCTGAAAATTGTGAGTACTTCCAATTCTGGGAATATACTGCCCCTTTTTTTGCAGTTTTGCACTATGTTGTCCTTCTGTATGAATAGGATTTAAAGAGCGGAGGATTCCATACCATAAGGGCTGTTGGGTGGCCGATGCAAATAACCCTCAAGCGCAAGAGCTCGAGCCAGTTAGGGCTCCCTGAAATGTGAGTGAAATTATCACTGAGATATAAAACCATTTTCTTTAAATATACAGAAAGCACTATGAAATGTATATGTATTTATGTCTTTCATATCTGAGAACATAAAGAAAGAATTGAGGGATAAAAAGATACGGTAATACACCATTTCCTTATCTTTGATTGGGAAACACTGGGTGCGCCACACTCTAATTTTCTGTATTGTGTCGTCTAATTAGACTATGGTCTTGATCAGTGGTGTATTTAGGTTTTGTGCTGCCCTAGGCCTGACTAAACTCGTGCACCCCCTAATTTAAATTTGAGGCACCCCTTCCTGTCAAGGGCACACCTCTTCCTGGTTAATCCCCACCCTTCCTCTTTAAGCTCCACCTTTTCCTCTTAGAGCTCCGCCTTTTCCTCTCTTTATATTAAAAGTGGATACCAAGTGCCTACTTGTATATTTTGTTACCATTTCAAATGTATCTATTGAGATAAAGAAAATTATGAAATGTTTAAATTCAAGTATTTTTACAAAGAACAGCCACGCATGTCAAGTAAACGGGATCACAGCCGCTCTTATTGGTGGAACAATAAAATCCACAGAAACGTGCACTGCATATGAGAGTATCACAGAGCTGCACAGCAATAAAACCCACAGAAATGGGCACTGTGTATGAGCATATCAGAGCTGCACAGCAATAAAACCCACAGAAATGTGCAGTGTGTATGAGCATATCACAGAACTGCACAGCAATAAAACTCACAGTAATGTGCAGTGTGTATGAGCGTATCCCAGATATGCAATATCTAATAAACCATTTATTATTTTAATCTGCAGTAAAAAGTCTTTATTTATTTATTGATTTTTTTTGTACCTTTTAGTGATTTTTCAGAATTGTTTGGGCTAAATTCCCCCCCCCTTTTTTATAATAGTCTCCTTTTTCTGTAACAGAACTTTTTATTATCAATCATAGGATCTTCTATGTAAATTCCAGACATTTTCGTTCAGTAGTTCTTTTGAAAACAGCAGGCCACGGGTTTGCAGTGGCAGCATTCAGCGGCCAACTCCATGCACTTTGGGGACCCTGCGGTGAATGGTGAATTCACTGCAGGGTGGGGAAATTTTATTCCCCGAAGTGCAGGGAACTACAGAACACCAAAATGTTGGCGTCATTTCGGTGCTCTGTGAGTAACCCAATTAGTGGTGAGGTTTCTTGTTGCCCCCTGGAAAGTGAAAGCCTAGGCCTTGCCTACCCAGGACATACTTGAAAATTAGTGACATCTCAATGTTTCCTTCCTGGTAAAATAGTTTGCAAAAGTTAAAAAAAAAAAAAAAAAATTGTTTTTTTTTTTAGGGGTGGGGCCACCCAGCGGGCCGCCGCCCCCTGGAAAGTGCCGCCCTAGGCCTGGGCCTTGTTGGCCTAGGCCAAAATACACCAGTGGTCTTGATGCCTCCTGAGCGGATGAAAGCCATGACTGGTTTTAGGAGTTTTGTGAAACATCATGCTGCAGATTTTTTTTTTTATGTATTAATAATGAGGTTAGTCTGACCAGGGAATAATATGCAGACACGCCCCACACTGTGTTTAATCACGGGGTTAAATATGTGCAGGTTGCCTCTTTCTTAATTGATGATTGATTTATTATATGGAGGTTTATGCACGTGTAGGATTCAGAATTGACAAACACAGTTTGGTTGAAACGTTGTCATTTTTTCTGCTGGTGATGGAATAAATCCACTTGATTTAATACTTTGATCTACTGGATCTCGTATTGGTATCAGAGCTGGGGGAAAGGCTTTTCAGCCCCGAGCAGCAGAGTCAGATTGACCTTCTCAGGGTCGCTTGCGAGAGCAGAGGCCGTCTGAGAGTGATCTGAATGAGAATCCTCTGGGCGGGCTGGAGACTGGGCCCTGGAGAGGACCGGAGGGTCCGGCTGTGTTTGAGGAAGCCGGTACATAGAGGCAGCGCTATGGGAAGGGTCTCAGATAAAGCGAATAAAAGCTCTTCTTTTAGAGTGTAAGCTCTAGCGCAGGGTCCTCTCGCTTACTGTACTGCGTGTTGAACCTGTATGTATATTTGTTGTTCTGCCTCCCATTGTACAGCGCTACAGAACTTGTTAGCACTTTATAAAAACTTGGTAACTGTGTGGGAAGCTGTGATGTTTACATGCTGTGGGCACAACGGGGGGGGGGGGTCACCCGGATGGAGTAAGTAACAGCAGGGGTCACCTGGGCAGAGGCCAGAATGTTTTCCAGGGGTCACCTGAATTGCGGGGCTCACCCGATGCAGTAGGCCGCGGGGCTCACCCGATGCAGTAGGCCGCGGGGTTCACCCGATGCAGTTGGCCCGCGGGGTTCACCCGATGCAGTTGGCCCGCGGGGTTCACCCGATGCAGTAGGCCGCGGGGCTCACCCGATGCAGTAGGCCGCGGGGCTCACCCGATGCAGTAGGCCGCGGGGTTCACCCGATGCAGTTGGCCCGCGGGGTTCACCCGATGCAGTAGGCCACGGGGGTCACCCAGGCCCTGGTTGGAGCACAGAGGCAGGGAGAGACACAGGGGATGCCCATGTGGTGAATATTTGTGGGGATCACCCAGAAGAACGAGGGAGGCTTAGGAGATGGTAGCGAGCATCTAGTTGTGAAAACGCACCAGAGCACAATGAGGCGTATGATCTCCCGCCTCAAGATGGCGGCAATATCATGAGACTGTGAAATGGCTGCCAAAGCCGCGCCCGCGCAGTGTGAAGGAGGTTCGCTAGCGTGAGGTAAATTTTTACCACAAACGATAACTATGAAGTAAAAAACATTGTAAAAAGCAGGTAAGACTTTAAAATATCAGAAAATCCCTCGACGGGCAGAGGAACAAACCTGCAGGCCGCCGGGAGACAACCAACAGAAGCCTGTAGCAAGCGCAGCTGCTGGCGGGAGAGAGAGACCACACGGCAGCGACGCAGAACTGAAATAAAGACACATTTATTCAAACAGTATAAATGTAATCATCAAATACATGAAAATACAGCCTGACAACCAGGAGCTGAGCGGTTAACGACTCACCTGGAGGTCAGCAGCAAAGAAAAGAGGACTTGGGAGGGGCTTGATGACCTCTTATACTCATGCTATTTTTTCTATTGGTTTACGCTGTTGCTATGTAAACTTTCTTTGCTGCTGGAGGTTTAGTAAAGAAAAGAGAATGCAAAATATTCACCTCCTGCCTTGATATAAAATTATACAGTATATATATTGGGGTCTATTACATTCTTCGCGCAAACGTTAACGCGTGCGCAAAAATGCATTAACGCGAGGGGCAAAACCCTTTGCGCTGAACGTCGTATTACAAAGTCCGCGCAAAAACTGCGCGTTAACATCTAACGCGGGTGAACCTGCGCGAGCGTACTGTACTGCGCGCGTCCTATACTTAACATTGTGAGCGCAAATGCGTTTGTGCGCTGGTACGCGGATGGTATTACAATCTATGCGCAAAATTTAACGAACAGCGTTTGCACGCAGAATTTTAACGTCTTTTAAGGCTAGGGTCAAACGAAAGCATTTTTACACGCGAACGTAAAAAAGTGCGTCCGAACGAATTGACGTATTTTTTCACGGAGTGCGCGAAAACGGTCATACGATGCGCATTTTTCGTGCGTGATTTTTTCGGATCGTCAATAAAACTCTTTTTGCGTCTGGACGTTATGTAGGCTGGACATTAGCAGTGTCTGACATCTCCTAATCACGCACACACGCCGCTATGCTGCAGCTGCGCACTCTGTACGTCCGTACTAGCGGTTCGGCGTTCTCGAAAAAATGCGTTCAAATTCCACTTGCGTTGCGCGGCCGGACTTTCGTGCGACCGTACTTCGTATATTGGCCGTCATTGCCCGTCATTTGCTGCTAGTGCGGCCGTAATTATGTGCGCCAGAACGCACGTTAAAAGTGCGCTGGTCTGACCCCAGCCTAAAAGCTGGTGTTAATGGCAAATCTGAACGTCCTGGCCGAAACCAAATACACCAGCCCAAAAAAAAAATACAGCAAAGTATAGTTACACATTCTACACATACCCAAACAATAAAATGGAGAAGTTGTGTGTGTTTTTATTATTGCTGCAGCATATATACACAGATTGATTTTGACAGGCGCAAAAACTTAACGGGAGACAATTGTGGTTCTTAATTCTGATTGGCTGAATTGCGTGAAAAAAACAGTCCACACACCGATTTCTGCGCGCAACGTCAATGCGCGAGTGGTTTTGCGCATCTTTTTTACGTGCGTTATTTTTTGACGGATGAATAAATGCGCACGGATTATAATACCACCGTTATTTTTTTTCGTGCGTTAACATTTAACGCTTTGCGCAAAAAAACGTGCGTGCGTTTTTGCGTGGAGAATGTAATAGAGCCCATCATGTTTAGAGTGAGGTTTATTATTGCAGAAGCCATTTGCACATTACAGCAATTCAAAGAACTGCATCACAGAGCTCCTGTGTTACATTCCCCATATGCAGCAAGGAACTCTGGGTAAGACATGCAAATGACATCTGTCCCACTTTTTTGCATCATGGGTTTGTTTTCACACAGAACCCTTCAATCAATGCCATGCCATACTAGATGCCTTTTTTGTAGCAGAGATCAGGTTTATATTTAGAGTGAAAAATACTTATCCTATGCCACGAGCCGCAAAAGAAAGAGGCGTGGCTAATGTGTCTCAGGACTTTAACACACGTCTGGATCTGATTGGTTAATACAAATTGTTAAATATGTGTGTTTTTAAAAAAATAAAAAAATCTGTTAATTTTCAATAATCCTTTTTACGTTTGACGTTTGCTGCTGAGATAAGTAAAAGAAAGTTAAAGCACAATATATGCCGGTTTCAAGATCATCTGTCAAAACCTGCTGTGATTTTGCTTCAGCACAATTCCTAAAGACATCAATCTAAACCCACCTTAAAATCCCCTGCAGTAAGAGGTGAGAACCGCTGAAAATAGTTCAATATTCAATTAGATATTAGGCAAATACATCAAAACCACAAGGACATTCTTTTCTTCAAACCAGTTTATCACAGAAACCAACACACCTGTAGATCCAAATCAATTCATCAGTTACTCAATCAATTAATGCAGCAACCTAAAACATCACGGTATTCAAAACAAGTATTGATTAACCAACTGCTGCAGGAAGATTACATGTGACAATCAGGAACATTATACATATTAAAGAACATCACTGTAGTTCATTAATTAAGAAAGTCAATCAACCCATTGTGCTGCAATGCAAATGCTGAGTCTGGCTGAGAGTAATGACACACACATAGAAGACATTAAAGCATTGGCTAAAAATAACCTTGGTACAAATAGTTAATTAATCATGATTAATCAATTAACCCATCGAGCTGCAAATGCTGTGTCTGGCTGAGAGTAATGAGACACACATAGATGACATTAGACAATGGCAAATGACAAAAGAACCCTGACATAGTTGATAAACAGGACACTGATATTGGTGGAATAAATGACTAATCAATGAAAGCTGATAGCAATTAGCATATCAAGTGTTAGTATATCAATTAAATATTAATACCTTACCGAAAAAAGCTTCATTCTGGATATAAGGCTGATTTGCGGGTCTCATTTTCAAGAGCGACCTGAGAGACGAGCTCTATGAGGCTTCCTTCTCTCTCCTTTCCTACTACTCAAATCCTTTGATTTTTTTTATACAATTTTCAATCAGACAAGAAAGCTCAGGCTCCACCGACTGAGAAATGTTGGCCAGACTGTTCCCAGGGTGTGTCCATGAAAATTCTCGTGGATGTTTGTTTTTGTATCTGACCTTTTAGATATATTATCAATTCTTACAACCAGGGAAGCTATAAATTGTCTTGCAATCAGATAACAGTTACTTAGTGACACCCATCTGGCTCCTGCTCCAACGATATTCACCAATTGTTAGTATATAAATATCGCCAGGGCATCCTAGGGTCACTGACTTCTCACAGACACTATACTGAACTCAGATAAACCCTAGAACATGAGAATAGGTCGGTCAGTAATATCCGATCAATTATTTCTACATATTGGACTTATTGATTGTATTTTATCACAGTTTGACGCATGGACAATGATAGCAAAAGGGGGCAGTGAGACTGTGTCATCATTCCATAACTGAGGGCAGTGTGACATCATTCCACTGCTGGGGCAGTGTGACGTCATTCTGAGGTTGCAGCATGGTATCATGGTATTCCTGGGGAATCCTTGTGATGTTGAGGTTCTAGTTATTCGCGCTCCCATGCATTGGAGATGGAGAGTCACTTTTTTGCTCCGTTGATCTGATCGAGCTTGTTGTAATGTCTTTAGGTCGACTGTAAATTCGATTTAATCCCAAATTCTCTGTTTTGGGGTGTTTGTTCCAGATTGACCTCCGTGATTTCTGGGGGTTTTTTGTGGTGTCTTCCTTCTTCTATGTGAATTTTGTTCTGTTCCCCCAGGTACCTTCACAGCCCCCATCGAGGGGCGCTATTTTATCAGTGCCATACTGACTGGATACCAGGATGAGAAGATTGAAGCGGTGCTTTCCAAGTCTAACCAAGGAATTGCCCGCATAGATTCTGCTGGCTACCAGCCAGAGGGCCTGGAGAAGAAGCCACATGTGGAGAACAAGCCCACGTCCGGGTCTCTCGGTGTGTTTAACATCATCCTGCAGCTGGATGCTGGAGACACGGTCTGCATTGACTTGGTGATGGGACGCCTGGCACATTCAGATGAACCCCTCACAATATTCAGTGGCTTTTTGCTCTATGAAGGGCAGGTGGACTTCCAATAAATCTATTGAACTACGCCATGGCGCCAAGGGGCAAGGCATGGAGATGTTTGTTTTGTTCATTTCTCTGTATCTTGATGGGACTTAAACCACAAACACTTAAAGGAAGCCAAGATAGAATGACTTGCTCTGAGACACCAGAAACCATGACTTTATTAGGTTTCCCAACAGGTCCCATCCTGAAGAATTCCATGTTGTGTCCGAGGACGTTTTACTGAGCAGAGACTCGTCCTTCCTCCAATCACATTTATCACAGATCTGAATGGGGCAAATAATGAGCCACAACGTGGTGTTGGGGGGTGGGGGGAATCAGCAGGTACGTCCCCTGGCGCGCCCCAGGGATGGATCCACAATTTGTCACTATCTGGAAATGAAATGAATTCTGGGTGATTTGCCATTTGATTTACACAATGTGACTCATGAGGCCAGACAAGCGGTCATTCCGACAGGTGCAATGGAGGTGTTAGTGAACAGGAATTTTAATGTCATTAAAACAAGGTCTGGGCTGTGACTAGGTCTTTCTATAGTATTCAGGTTCAGGAAGGTGAACCTCGGCTCAGTCTCCAGTCATTATAGAGCAGGAAGGTGAACCTCGGCTCAGTCTCCAGTCATTATAGAGCAGGAAGGTGAACCTCGGCTCAGTCTCCAGTCATTATCGAGCAGGAAGGAGAACCTCGCCTCAGTCTCCAGTCATTATCAAGCAGGAAGGAGAACCTCGGCTCAGTCTCCAGTCATTATCAAGCAGGAAGGTGAACCTCGGCTCAGTCTCCAGTCATTATCGAGCAGGAAGGTGAACCTTGGCTCAGTCTCCAGTCATTATAGAGCAGGAAGGTGAACCTCGGCTCAGTCTCCAGTCATTATCGAGCAGGAAGGAGAACCTCGCCTCAGTCTCCAGTCATTATCGAGCAGGAAGGTGAACCTCGGCTCAGTCTCCAGTCATTATAGAGCAGGAAGGAGAACCTCGGCTAAGTCTTTAGTCATTATCGAGCAGGAAGGTGAACCTCGGCTCAGTCTCCAGTCATTATAGAGCAGGAAGGAGAACCTCGCCTCAGTCTCCAGTCATTATAGAGCAGGAAGGAGAACCTCGGCTAAGTCTTTAGTCATTATCGAGCAGGAAGGTGAACCTCGGCTCAGTCTCCAGTCATTATAGAGCAGGAAGGAGAACCTCGGCTAAGTCTTTAGTCATTATCAAGCAGGAAGGTGAACCTCAGCTCAGTCTCCAGTCATTCTAGTGCAGGAAGGTGAACCTCGGCTCAGTCTCCAGTCATTATAGAGCAGGAAGGAGAACCTCGGCTCAGTCTCCAGTCATTATCGAGCAAGAAGGTGAACCTTGGCTCAGTCTCCAGTCATTATAGTGCAGGAAGGTGAACCTCGGCTCAGTCTCCAGTCATTATCAAGCAGGAAGGTGAACCTCGGCTCAGTCTCCAGTCATTATAGTGCAGGAAGGTGAACCTCGGCTCAGTCTCCAGTCATTATCGAGCAGGAAGGTGAACCTCGGCTCAGTCTCCAGTCATTATCGAGCAGGAAGGTGAACCTCGGCTCAGTCATTATAGAGCAGGAAGGTGAACCTCGGCTCAGTCTCCAGTCATTATAGAGCAGGAAGGTGAACCTCGGCTCAGTCTCCAGTCATTATAGTGCAGGAAGGTGAACCTCGGCTCAGTCTCCAGTCATTATAGAGCAGGAAGGTGAACCTCGGCTCAGTCTCCAGTCATTATCAAGCAGGAACCAGGAAGGTGAACCTCGGCTCAGTCTCCAGTCATTATAGAGCAGGAAGGTGAACCTCGGCTCAGTCTCCAGTCATTATAGAGCAGGAAGGTGAACCTCGGCTCAGTCTCCAGTCATTATAGAGCAGGAAGGTGAACCTCGGCTCAGTCCCCAGTCATTATCAAGCAGGAAGGAGAACCTCGGCTCAGTCTCCAGTCATTATAGAGCAGGAAGGTGAACCTCGGCTCAGTCTCCAGTCATTATAGTGCAGGAAGGTGAACCTCGGCTCAGTCTCCAGTCATTATCGAGCAGGAACCAGGAAGGTGAACCTCGGCTCAGTCTCCAGTCATTATCGAGCAGGAAGGTGAACCTCGGCTCAGTTCCAGTCATTATCGAGCAGGAAGGTGAACCTCGGCTCAGTCTCCAGTCATTATAGTGCAGGAAGGTGAACCTCGGCTCAGTCTCCAGTCATTATCAAGCAGGAAGGTGAACCTCGGCTCAGTCTCCAGTCATTATAGAGCAGGAAGGTGAACCTCGGCTCAGTCTCCAGTCATTATAGTGCAGGAAGGTGAACCTCGGCTCAGTCTCCAGTCATTATAGTGCAGGAAGGTGAACCTCGGCTCAGTCTCCAGTCATTATCAAGCAGGAAGGTGAACCTCGGCTCAGTCTCCAGTCATTATCGAGCAGGAAGGTGAACCTCGGCTCAGTCTCCAGTCATTATTGAGCAGGAAGGTGAACCTCGGCTCAGTCTCCAGTCATTATAGAGCAGGAAGGTGAACCTCGGCTCAGTCTCCAGTCATTATAGAGCAGGAAGGTGAACCTCGGCTCAGTCTACAGTCATTATCAAGCAGGAAGGAGAACCTTGGCTCAGTCTCCAGTCATTATCAAGCAGGAAGGTGAACCTCGGCTCAGTCTCCAGTCATTATAGAGCAGGAAGGTGAACCTCGGCTCAGTCTCCAGTCATTATAGAGCAGGAAGGTGAACCTCGGCTCAGTCTCCAGTCATTATAGTGCAGGAAGGTGAACCTCGGCTCAGTCTCCAGTCATTATAGAGCAGGAAGGTGAACCTCGGCTCAGTCTCCAGTCATTATAGAGCAGGAAGGTGAACCTCGGCTCAGTCTCCAGTCATTATAGTGCAGGAAGGTGAACCTCGGCTCAGTCTCCAGTCATTATAGTGCAGGAAGGATAACCTCCATGACATACAGGATCATACAACATACACGATCATACAACATATTACATACATGATCATACAACATACAGGATCATGCAACATACGACATACATGATCACACAACATATGACACACAGGATCATACAACATACGACATACATAATCATACAAGATCATACAACATACGATATACAGGATTATACAACATACGACATACACGTTCATACGTCATAAAGGATCATACAACATACACAATCATACATCATACAGGATCATACAATACACGATCATACAACATAAGACATACACGTTCATACGTCATACAGGAACATACAACATACACGATCATACGTCATACTGGATCATACAACATACAGGATCATACAACATACGTCATACAGAATCATACAACATATGATATACAGGATCATACAACATACATGATCATGCAACATATGACATACAGAATCATACAACATATGATATACATGATCACACAACATACGACATACAGGATCATATGACATACATGATCACACAACATACGACATACATGATCACACAACATACAGGATCATACAACATACGGTATACAGGATCATACAACATTCAGGATCATACATGACCAGACATCATCCTGTGTGTTTTTAATGATGCTTTGTGCTGTGGAGGCTCCTCCATCGCTGGGGACAGTCGGGTGCTGTGTCAGGTCTTTATGTCGGCTTCATGGTGTCATTTTTATTTGCTGCATCAGACCTGGAGACCAGGAGCAGGTGATCGTCGGGCACACACTCTGGAGGAGTGGATTCCGTGTGTTTAAATTGTCAGCTTTCGGGGTTTATTCAGGGAAGGGATTTCCAAACTCTGTTTCTGAACTACAATTCCCAGAAATCTTTCACAGCAATAGGAAAACAGAGAATCATGGGAATTGTAGTTTAGCAACATCTGGGTGGCCAGAGTTTGTCCATTCACGTTGTGTAAATCAAATGGTAAAATTAAATCCGTGAAACTATTAAATCCCGGTTGTAAGATTACGTGATGTGGAAGGATCCACCTGGTGTCGCAGGATAGAAGCACGGGCTGGGGTATCTATTGGTGGAAACCTCTCCAGGGCTGGGTATTTGTAGATCATTGTGACTGGCTTTTTATTTTACACATTGTGATGTCCAGTAACTTAAATCATGTTAATGCATGTACATATATTGTATCTTTCCCCTATACGGAATACTCCGGCAGATCCCACCGCTGACACCACCAGCTCTCGCAATCCCCAGCTCACGTCTTTAATTGTACCTGATATTTACCCCACGAGCCGGTCTCATTTATGAATATTGACCCCCTAGAGACCCAATCAGGTTCCCTAGAAGGTTCTGGAGCATGTACATTTGCGTCACGTTACCCAATAAATGTGTAATAAACAAACCGCCCGAGGACAAGACACAGTAAACAAGTCTATGCCCCAACAAAAATGTAATGCACGGCACCCCCCTAGGGAATTCCTATTGTCCCTGCCCCCCTGAGGGTATGAATGGTGTCTGTAACAGTTCTCCGTACCCCAACTGAGTCCCCATCTGTTAATGCAGCTTCCTTGCCAGACCCCCGTTTTCCCACCAGCAGTCTTTCATGCCTTTCTCCAGCCCTTAGCCAAAGCTTAAAGGAAGGGTACAGTGAAAGCAAAGTGATAGCACACAGATCTGGAGGTTAGAACAGTCAGCCTTGCTGCTCGTCTTGCTGTCTGTGACATGATTAGACCAGGGACAGATACCAAGACACATTGCACAATATTCCATCAAACAATAATAGGTTTACAGTATCAGATAATGGGCAGTTTTTGCCAAACAAGATAAAAACCACACCAACCTTTAACAGATGCCAAAACATTCTAGATAGGGAAGCTGGAAACGGCTTCAGTGACCCACACAGTAATCCTATCAGCAGATAGCAACAGATACACATAGACAATAACAACAATAACAGTAACAGTATTCATTCATAACACAAACACCCTGCACCTAGAATTGTATGTACAGGGTGACTTAAACATAGGAGAGGACATGGAATCCATATAGAACATCAGGCCTGCACCTCCCAAATGCATCTCTAGCTCCATGCACCCCAAGTTCAAAGTGACTCTCATCACAGTGTTCCTGTCCCTCAAGGGAAAGCGAATGCATGGTGTCCCTGCCCCCCCAGGGAAATCTAATGCACGGTGTCCCTGCACCCCCCCCCGGGAAATCTAATTCAAGGTGTCTCGCCCCCCCCAGGGAAATCTAATGCATGGTGTCCCTGCCCCCCTCGAGAGAAATCGAATCTAATGCATGGTGTCCCTGCCCCCCCAGGGAAATCTAATGCACGGTGACCCTGCCCCCCCAGGGAAATCTAATTCATGTGTCCCTGGCCCCCCCAGGGTAATCTAATTCATGGTGTCCCTGCCCCCCAGGGAAATCTAATTCATGGTGTCCCTGCCCCCCAGGGAAATCTAATTCATGTGTCCCTGCCCCCCAGGGAAATCTAATTCATGGTGTCCCTGCCCCCCCCGGAAATCTAATTCATGGTGTCTCGCCCCCCCTCCAGGGAAATCTAATGCATGGTGTCCCTGCCCCCCAGGGAAATCTAATGCATGGTATCCCTGCCCCCCATGGAAATCTAATTCATGTGTCCCTGCCCCCCCAGGGAAATCTAATTCATGGTGTCCCTGCCCCCCAGGAAATCTAATGCATGGTGTCCCTGCCCCCCCAGGGAATCTAATTCATGGTGTCCCTGCCCCCCAGGGAAATCTAATTCATGGTGTCCCTGCCCCCCAGGGAAATCTAATTCATGGTGTCCCTGCCCCCCCAGGGAAATCTAATTCATGGTGTCCCTGCCCCCCAGGGAAATCTGATACATGTAATCACAGCCCTCCCAAAAATCTGAAGCATAATTTTCTGTCCCGAGGAAAGATGTTTCTCCTGTTTGATGTCACTAATTCATTTTCTAGATTTCCACATTTTTTAAGGACACAAATCAATATTTTTAGGAAACAATATAAAATATTCAGTGAGTGATTAATACCCGAGCCGCCATTAATACCCGAGCCGGCATTAATACCAGAGCCGGCATTAATACCTGAGCCGCCATTAATACCCGAGCCGGCATTAATACCCGAGCCGCCATTAATACCCGAGCCGGCATTAATACCCGAGCCGCCATTAATACCCGAGCCGGCATTAATACCCGAGCCGCCATTAATACCCGAGCCGGCATTAATACCCGAGCCGCCATTAATACCAGAGCCGGCATTAATACCTGAGCCGCCATTAATACCCGAGCCGGCATTAATACCCGAGCCGGCATTAATACCCGAGCCGCCATTAATACCCGAGCCGGCATTAATACCCGAGCTGCCATTAATACCTGAGCTGCCATTAATACCCGAGCCGCCATTAATACCCGAGCCGCCATTAATACCCGAGCTGCCATTAATACCCGAGCCAGCATTAATACCTGAGCCGGCATTAATACCCGAGCTGCCATTAATACCCGAGCCGGCATTAATACCCGAGCCAGCAGAGCTTTGCAGAGAATTGCGTTGATAGTGTAATTCTTGCGCTCCTGCTGTGGCAGTGATTCAATAGAACTTGGTCAATTCTGGGTGATTTTATGGATTTGTGTCAATATGTTGGGCCGGGTTCACTGCTGGAGCCATCAAAGCCACCTCTACATTGCTGATAATAAACATCTTTCCACCAGCATGTCCCGTACTGGCATCTGACACCACTTTGTATTGTTTATGAAGGTCTGTTCCATGGATCAGCCTAACCTTCGTGAATCCCACCCTCACCTCCTGTGCGCAATATCAGATGTGTCACAAAACATAGCAATGTTTACCTTATATCTCCCATCCCGAGGTTATATCATTATGTCAAGGAGACAGAATAAACACATACTGTAACGGCCAGGCCGTTGGTTTGCCCGGGAGGATCGACACAATTCAGGCAATGACACACAGACACGAGTCAGGTGCAGGAAAGGCATTTATTTGGTACCAGACTTGAGCAGGATCAAGTCCAGAATCTCAAGTGAACTCGGTCCCAGACACATTACACTTTATACTTTGGAAATTGAAAAGTACATCCCCTCTGTGAGATTCCAACTCCCTCCTTTGTTCAGACATTAGACACCTCGTCTTCCCATGGTTTAAACAATTAGACACAAAAATGATTTAAAAGGGAGGTGAGAACGCTCGGTACCATCTCCAGCCGGAAGTGCAACTCCTAACTGATAAAAGCTTTGTTCAGTTCTTGGCCAGGCATCAGGTCTTTCTAACTCACTCTGCTGGTGCCGCTATGTTCTGCAGGTAATTAATTGTTACAAAGTCTCTGGAATGTTAGAATCTACGCAAGACATCTTAGGCTGGTGTCAGACGAGCGTCTTTGGAGAGCGGAAGGAACGTCAGTGAGAGTGGTCGTTCCTTCCACTCAACGTCCGTCTGGCCGCCTCGCTGAGCGCACTCAGTGCCTCCTATGGAGAATCGCGCTTTGCCGCTCCATAAACGCGCGTCTTAGCGCTCTGCAGGAGAGGCTTGGATAACGGACGCTTGTCGCACACGCATTTCGTGTACACCAGCGTGCGACCGGCCCCATTGCAGCGACACAACGCTGTGAAAGGATGTGTGGTGAGCAGGGAGTTGCAGGAATAAATGGTTTGGAGCAGAGGGGCAGGACACGTAGGGGACTGACAATGGAGAATGATTGAACTGACCAGAACACAAAAACCTTGGACACGCTGACTACAGACAGTAGTGGAGACATGGAAGGGCTGGGAGACGAGTTACAGCAGACAGGTCCTCCCTCTCTCTGATGAGATTACAGACAATGCTGGAAGAGGGGGGGCTGGCTCTTTATTCAGGTAAGTCAGGAGGTGTAGTGTTTCACTGTGTGTGTGTTTTAACCATTTGTGTGCAGGAATCTCAGTGCTGGGTCTGGATGAGCAGATGTACAATACTTGAAGGGGGCTGCCAAGGCACGGTTCAGTTCAGGAACCTGACAACGCTACAATAAACCATCAGGGCGGAGCTAACCACAACAAAAAACCATCAGGGCGGAGCTAACCACAACAATAAACCATCAGGGTGGAGCTAACCACAACAATATACCATCAGGGCGGAGCTAACCACAACAATAAACCATCAGGGCGGAGCTACCCACAACAATAAACCATCAGGGCAGAGCTAACCACAACAATAAACCATCAGGGCGGAGCTAACCACAACAATAAACCATCAGGGTGGAGCTAACCACAACAATATACCATCAGGGCGGAGCTAACCACAACAATAAACCATCAGGGTGGAGCTACCCACAACAATATACCATCAGGGCGGAGCTAACCACAACAATAAACCATCAGGGCGGAGATACCCACAACAATATACCATCAGGGCGGAGCTAACCACAACAATAAACCATCAAGGCGGAGATACCCACAACAATAAACCATCAGGGCTTAACCCCTTCACTACCTATACCGAGATATCTCGGGCTTCAAAGGCATCATCAGGTGCCCCGATAAAGATATCTCAATCTGCTGATCTGCAGCCCAAAAGCAAATGAATTTCATCTGTTTTTGGGCTGGAGAAGGTGCCCCCAAAGTTTTAGCCCTGTGGGAATAATACCCAAAGAGCTAAAACGGAGCTGCTGAAAGCTCTGACATAGCGGACTATCAACAGCCAATGCAGGGGGAAAAATAGACCTGCCGCTCAAACGGCTGTAACTCAATTTGACAGTAGATGGCTGCATTATTTACAGTAAGACATACAATGGGTATAAACTCAAATATTTATTACTTTAAAATGAATTTAAAATCATTTTACAAAAAACACTGGTTCCTGAGAACCCCGGGTGCCGCTGGAGCTCTTAGCACCCGGCCAAGCGACGGACATATCGCTCCAGGGTCCCCCTGCGAGTCTACTGGGACCCTGGACGTCACATTTACTAGTAGCATTTTTGCTGACCTTTCGATATGTCTTTTCTATTTTCTGCTGAGACCCTCCATTTGGGGATGATCCTTTCCCCTCCCCCCTGACATTTTATGTGCTGCTCGCTGATTACTTTATTATTTCTGCATTGAGATTGAAACTTTATTGGAGACCCCCCCCTAATTATATGTGTTTATGTTTATTTGGCCCTGAGAGGTCAACTGTGCTGGTCAGTTTGTGACTCTGAAAAGCAAACAACATTCCAACAGGAGGACATTCCTAAATCATAAACAGATGGATACCGGGGATTCAGTGTCACAGTAAGAGGCCAGATTGAGTGTCGAGAAGACTGCACAGCGCCCCGTATCACCCCCAGACAAATGGGCTGTGCGAGCGGTTTAATGGGACC
Organism: Leptobrachium leishanense; assembly: GCA_009667805.1. Classification (NCBI taxonomy): domain Eukaryota; kingdom Metazoa; phylum Chordata; class Amphibia; order Anura; family Megophryidae; genus Leptobrachium; species Leptobrachium leishanense. The sequence continues at coordinate 3,379 of RXON01001863.1, read as the reverse complement.
CTGAAGCAGCTCATCCGGGCCTTTGTGCACGAAAGCAAGGATTGGAGAAGTATCTTCCCCACCTGTTGTTCGCCTACCGGGAGGTTCCTCAGGAATCCACCGGTTACTCCCCCTTCGAGCTGCTATATGGGCGCCAGGTGAGGGGGCCTCTGGATTTGGTTAGGGCTCAGTGGGAGGGGGTACAGGAGGAGGATGGGGTTCCTGTGTTGGGTTATGTCTTGAAGCTCCGCGAGCGCTTGGCAGAACTCGCGGGGTTCGTACAGGAGAACATGGAGACGGCCCAGGCTCAGCAGAAGGCGTGGTACGACCGCGCTGCTTGCAGTCGCTCATTCCTGGTGGGGCAGAAGGTTCTGGTGCTGAAGCCACAGCGGCAGAACAAGCTGCAGGCGGCCTGGCAAGGTCCCTACAAGGTGGTAACCCAGCTGGGGGATACCACCTATGTGGTTGTTAGCTGCGCAGACACCAGAATCCAGCGGACGTTCCACGTCAATATGCTGAAGGCCTTCCATGAGCGGCCAGAGACGGTGGACGCCATATGCGCGCCGGCTGCCGAAGAGACGGAACTATTCCCGTTGGTGGAACTTCCGGGGGTAGCCAAGCAGCCTTCCGGGGTGGATCAGGTGCAGCTGGGGGAGGAGTTAGGGCCCGAGAAGCAGGCGCAGGCGCGGCAGCTGCTTCACGATTACCCGGGGGTATTCTCGGCTCTTCCGGGATACACTGACCGGGCCATCCATCAGGTGGACACGCCCGGTCAGAGACCCCTTCGGCAACCGGCATACCGGCTCCCGGAAGCGGTCCGCGAGTCCATGCAGGCCGAGATCCGGGAGATGTTGGAGCTGAGTCATCGAACCGTCGGCCAGCCCCTGGGCGTCGCCCGTGGTCCTGGTGCCCAAGAAGGACGGTACCACCAGGTTCTGCATCGACTATCGGCGGATAAACGACTGTACCATTACAGACGCTTATCCCATGCCCCGAGTCGACGAGTTGCTAGACCAGATCTCCCGGGGTCATTTTCTGACCATGGTCGATCTGTGCAAGGGGTATTGGCAGATTCCCCTTGCCGAGGAGGCGACCCCGAAGTCGGCCTTCATCACCCCATTCGGCTTGTACCAATTTCGAGTCATGCCGTTCGGGATGAAGAACGCCCCTGCTACCTTCCAGCGGTTAATCGATCGCCTCCTCGATGGCCTCCAGGGGTTCGCTTGCGCATACCTGGACGACATAGCCATCTATAGCCAGACCTGGGAGGAACACCTGGACCATGTAGGGACAGTTCTGGGCCGGATTAGAGATGCCAACCTGACCCTGAAGCCGGAGAAGTGTAAAGTGGGGATGGCCGAAGTACAGTACTTGGGCCACCGGGTGGGGTGCGGGATACAACGGCCAGAGCCCGCCAAGATAGAAGCCATCCTAGACTGGCCCGTCCCTGTGACCAAGACCCAGGTCCTCGCCTTCCTGGGCACCGCGGGGTACTACAGGAAATTCGTACCCCATTACAGTGACCTGGCCAAACCCCTGACTGACTTGACGAAGAAATCCCTACCTCGAAAAGTCCTGTGGTCCCCGGAGTGCGAACAGGCCTTCCAACAACTGAAGGCAACCCTGACCCAAGCCCCCCTGCTAGCAGCTCCCAACTATAACAAATGTTTTGTTGTCCATACAGACGCGTCCATGTTCGGACTGGGAGCTGTCCTAAGCCAAGTGGGGGACGACGGGGGGGATCAGCCAGTGGTGTACATCAGTCGGAAGCTGTTGCCACGGGAGGTGGGGTATGCTGCCGTGGAGAAGGAGTGCCTGGCCTTGGTCTGGGCCCTACGAAAGCTCCAACCCTATGTCTACGGTCGGTCCTTCACCGTGATGACCAACCATAACCCCCTGGTGTGGCTCAACCGCGTGGCGGGGGAAAACGGCCGCCTGTTGCGGTGGAGCCTGGCTCTCCAACCCTTCAACTTTACCATTCAGTACCGGCCCGGGTCGCAAAACGGTAACGCAGATGGGTTATCGCGGCAGTCGGCCCGGGAACCAGGGGATTGGGGAGCCCCGACTACCCCGGTACGACCCGTTGGGGTCCAACCGGGTGCGTCGGACCTTGGGGAGGGGGAGGAGTGTCACGGAATGGCCCAACACCCTCAGCCAGGGGCAGTTCACCGTGACAGTTATGGCCATGGACACTTAGGTGCTGTGGCACCCGCAGAGTTTTAAGTTCTTTTAATAGATGTGAATTTGTGTGTGGCGTAATAAAAGTGTCCCCGTGTGTTGTGCAATGTAAATCCCTTTGTCTGCCTTGCCCGTCGCCATTTTCCCAGGGCCTCGTGGATCCGGTCAGAATGATCGGATCGGGAAATGGCCGATTCGGACCATCCGGTCGAATCGCAAAATGGTCGATTCGGACCATCCGGTCCGAATCGGCAACTCCCCGATTCGCAACCACCAATGCGGATCGGGGCCCGGGTGCCTCCTGCCAGCGAGGGCCAATGGGTCATGTGTGGGCGGGCAGGGATTCCCATTGTATTCATAAGTGTGTAAAGTTGATAAATGTCTGTGATGTGAATAATAAACTCAGATTTACCAGTGCATCCAGCCTCGCCTGATGACTTTTACTCTCCGCCGCATTATACTGTCTGAGCACTCCACGAGGTCTCAGGGTGCGGTGTCCAGCTTACGTCCCGAGCAGTTCGAGGTGAGATCCGAACTGAACCGAGCGCCCTGTGCCTGCATTTCGCATCAGGACAGGGGCGCAGCGTATGACCGCCGGTTCTAAGAAACACGGACCGGGATCCGAACGAAGGCGCGGACCGCGTACCGCGCTTCGGTATACCCCGTGAGGAGCGAACCGATCCGAGGAATCACCCGATCCTGAAAATCCGAATATTCGACAGATCCGAATATTCAACAGATCCGAATACCCAACAGATCCGAAAAGTCCTCCGTTGAAAGATCCGAATATTTCCCCGTGGCAGATCCGATCCCTGAATTCGGCCGGCCGCTCCGCAGACGTCCCCACACCCACCAGGTCAGTGAACCAGCTGCTCGAGACGCTGAGCACCGTGGTGCTCAGTGGTCGGGCTGGTCGGCACAGGGGTCCCCTCCCCGCCCGCATAACCCCTTCCTAGGGGCACTCCAGGCCGCATGAGACGCCGAGTGCGCGTCACTCGGTAGTCGGGCCAGCGGTAAGCGCCGGGGGGCACGCAGATAGAGCACACCCGCAGGCGGACAACATCCCATTCCGTCATAAAGACCAACCAATGAGACCCACGAGATGCTGTCACCACAACTGAATATTCATGTGACCAAAGAAACCCAAATGGTATCAACTTGTATGGTCTCTTTACAGTCCATAAAATACTTCAAAGCCACCAGGTCAACTAAGAGTCCGGAC